>JACEGR010006152.1:0-64298 GCA_014170235.1 Listronotus bonariensis
TTAAATCAAGTCGCGATGTCTGAAACCATTATACACATAAGTGTATGCATGGTTGCAGCGTTTTAGGAGTAAAAGATTTGAAATTTAATGAAAAAAACGTGTAAAATAAATAAAAAAAGTATTTTTTAGGATGTTTATATAATATTGTGTGCCTATTAACTGTTATATCAAGAATTTTGTGCAAAAAGAAGGCGGCAATAGAGTGAAACTAAGAATTGAATTTCAACTTTGATGATGGATATTTCGAGAACGAAACGTTTCCAAAAAAACTCGTGATTAGCGCCCCAAAAACCCTCGTCTACCAAATTTCCAAACCCGGTCCTATTGTTTGTTTTCCGCTGGTCTGTAAATTTTTAGTGTGCATGCCCACGTAGGGGTTATTGTCATTTTTGCTGTATTTATCCTTATTATTTTTCAGATCAGTGGTGAGCACTGCCAGTATGTTTCTAGCTGCGGGAAGGGATAGAGTTTGGATAATTTTTGCAAATTAGGATTTTTCCGACTGTGAACTTATGTTTGTGGTTTATTAACCTTTTAATTACACATGTTTCCGTAAGACACTTTTATTAGGCCAATTCGTGGTTATAATATTTATAATTGGATCCGGAATTTAGTTGAGGTCTTCTCCAACTACTCGGGCACATATCCCTCCAAGCATTAAATCACTGAAAAAACCTTTGCATAAATTAAATATAATAAGTATGTATTAGTAATATTTACTATTCTGATTTTGGGATTATAATATTATTCTGGTTGAGTCATGGTGTATTTTTACTTTCTTATACGATTTATTCTATTATGCTAATATTATTAGGCATATTTTGATTTTTTAATTCAAAAAGGCCATACCAATTTTTCCTCGAATTAGGGTTTTCAGATTATTTGCATCCGAACCTAGGAAAATGTAAACATTTTTATATATTGTACGAGAAAACAACAGCCAAAAAAACGATATAACTGCTTTATCATATACGTATGTATACAGGGTGTTTTAGAACTATGGGATCAAACTTCAAGGTGTAATTTCTTATGTTATTTTATGAAAAAAAGTTCGTATGTCCGGAGTTGCTTTTTACTGAGATACAGGGCGTTAAAATTTAAGAACAAAAAACAGTTTTTCCAAATATTTTTAATATGCTTGGGCCGATTTGAATAATATTTGGTACATTTATTTAAAGTAGTAAGGCGCTTATTTATCTCTAATCATATTGTTATTATTGGGTCCAGTGGCGTCTCAGTGGGCACCGCAATTTATATTATTGAGCAAAAAAGCAAGCAACTGATTTTTTTGACGTTTTTATTTTTTTCTTAATTAGGCAATTAATAATACTTTATAACTTAATAACTTATTAGTCTTTTGTATTTTCTTCGTATCTCGCTTTGTTTTCGAGAAAAAAATTAAAGCCACTTTAAGTAATTCTAAAAAGTATTAGTAATTTATTTTAGAGCAAATAATTGTTTTATTGTAATTTTTGCTTTTTATTTCATGTTGTCTATGGGTAGTTTTTGGAAGAAATTAAAGTAGCTTAATAATTTTTTCTAGAAAACAAAGGTGGATACAAAAAAATAAAAGAGAATAAAAAGTTGAATTATTAATTGCTTAATTATAAAAAATATAAAAACGTCAAAAATGTCAGTGGCGTACTTTTTTCCTTAATAATATAAATTACGATGCCCACTGAGACACCACTGGACCCAATAATAACAATATGGTTAGGGCTAATAAATATTTAGAAAAAAAAACTGATTTTTTTCTTAAATTTTAATGCTCTGTATCTCAGTAAGGAATCAACTCCGGACATATGTTTATAGGAATTGTTTTTCATATAATAACATAAGGAATCACACCTTAAAGTTTGATGCCATAGTTCTGAAACACCCTATATAGAAGTTTTGAAATCTTTTTTTTTGCATTTCTCGACGTTTTAAGGCCTAAATATTACGAAAAATGAATTTTCACAACAAAAATTTCCTTTCTGTGTGTGGGTATGTGTCTGTGAGTGTGTTTACTCGATAATTTTTGAACCCTTAAACTTATCGATTTGAAATTTGGTAAAAACTTTTTGCCACAAAATCTCGGTCGAGCTCGTTAATAGGCAAAATCGGCGTGGTGTATTTAGGGGTTAGAAAATAATTAAAAAAAACATTACTTTACTTCTATTTGAGCTGAAATTTTTAGGATATCATGTGTCCGGAGTGAAAAATTAAGTTTTTGCTATTTGTTTAAATATTTTTTAAAAATGGAACTAACCAATTTTTAGCGTACCTAATCGAAAAATTTTACATTTAAATTACGCAACTTTGTTTTTATTTAACCAACTTAAATCTAATACAATAAAAGTAGCGATGCCAATGCAATGAATTTGTTACATCTTGCATAAACAGGGCCGGATTTAGGTATGTGGGGCCACGGGGTCACGAGCGTGTGGTGGCCTCCTCATTAAAAATGAAGTACGAAAAAAAGTAAACTTGAAGATCCAAGAAGAAAACATTGAAGATCAAAAAAAAGGTCCTTACCACCACCAATAACATCATTTTAATTTTCTGAACTGTGCCTTTCTTTCCTTTTCTTTTTCAGCGGTGTGGGTGCTCTTAATTTGTGGAGGCCCTGGGGCCATTGCCCCGCCTCCCCCCTTTAAATCCGGCCCTGTGCATAAAAAGGAGAGAAAAGTGTTATATCTTAAGAGCCCAATCCGTACCGTTCTTCAATGCAATTTTGGGTGCTGATAATAAAAGTGTTCTCTACAAACAAGCAATAAAATTTTTAAAGTGTTTTGTTCTTAAAACATTGTAAAAATTCTGTGTTCTGTATAAACACATTACTAGTGTAGTTCAGGTGCATAATAATGGAAAAGATAAAGACTGGAAAAAGCGTTCCGCCGCCAATGACAATATTATTTTTACTGTATCAATAGAACCCCTGCACTGCCGATATATTATTGACTTTTTTTACTCTAAACATTTTAAGACCTAAAGAAAAAGAGTAAAGAATGTGCTGAAAGGACGTTTAAAAAAATCACTTTTTTAGGATTTTTTAAAATTTCGTATACACATACTTATAAGTGTGTGAAAAAATGGGGACAAAAATTTTTGGCTGGCGGATAATTATTTATTCATGTATCCTTATTGTGCCAAAATTTTTTTATTTTAATTTTCATATTTCATATGACAAAATGATTTTTTTCTTGCCGTGTCCGAGAGACGGACCACGCGCGGAAGTCAGACTGTCCGCTTTTAGCGCTATTTTCGGGACTCTGTAAAAATTTAATATATTAAGGATATATTTCCGGGAGGTACAACTTTTTTTGGAAATATCTTCCTCTTTTAAAGGTTTTTTAAATTCTAATTATCTTTTATAGCTTTTAAGATATTTAAAACAAACCAAATCCCTACTTTTTTTTCATTTATTGTTTATAACTTTGTCAATTTTTATCGGCCTCTTTCGGTACTTTTTCTTAAAGTTTCTATACATTTCGAATCGAATGACACCCCAATCGTAATTTTCGGAAAATATACAAAAATTTTACCCAAAAGGTACATGTTGACCAGACTAATACGCGCATGGGATTTTCTGGCGTTAGAACTGTATTTAGAGTTACATTTTAAAAAAAATATATAAATGAAAAGTCTGTTTGTGTGCTTAAATGATAGAAATAGGCAAATATTTAAATAAGAAATTACAAACGTGTTCAACAATAAATAAATTTCTTTAAAAATAAAACATTTAATCTAGTAAAATAATAAATATAAAGAGAATTGCAAAAGAACAAGGATTAAAATACCATTCTATTTTTTTTTCTTCCAATACAGTTATAAAAAAAAATCAAAAGAAAGACGTTTATAAAGAAGGAGATTCTTTTTTCCACACAAGAATCAATACCTCCTGGTTGCAGTTATTGGCCAGATCAAATAGAAACAGGGTAAGTTTTGAAACATTATACATATAAATAAATATAGGAAACAAATTATATTGGTTGTGGTGTCTTTTAGAAGGCCAGATAATATGGAATATGAAAAAAATGGGCATTTTAAATTTTAAAATCAGCAGCATTTTCAAAACTCTTTTACTACTTCGGGGTAAGTTAAAATTATTTTTAGGTGTGTAGCATCAAAAGAAAAGTACTTTGCATTTCTACAAACTTTTATACTCATTAGAAAAGTTGAAGTTTCTGTACTTGTTGCACAATACTTATTACCAAAACAAGGATTTTAATACTTTTGGTGCACAAAATCACACATGCAATATTTATATTTTAGGATATTCCATGGTTCTGATACGCCTTATATACTAGAAGGTAGAAGATTGGTAGATTTAAATACACTTTTTGCGCAGATTCAAGCTTTAGCCAAACATCCTCCATTTGACTGCACACTAGCAGACATAGTAATTTTAAAAGAAAATAAAAGTGGACTCAAAAGTTCTTTCCTCCTAAAATGCAAGATGTGCAATTTGGAAAAACATTTTAATCTTTTTAATGAAAGTGGTGAAAAAATGGACATGCATATAGCAGCAACATTTGCAGCAGGTTCAACTGGTATTGGTTTTTCAACCAGTGTAAGAATACATGTCCATACTTAATATTCCTTTTATGTCGCCTAACACGTACCAAAAGTGTCACGAAAAACTTGGAGATAAAATTCGACAAACAGCTTGGACAACCATGGAAAAAGCTGCTGATGAAGAAAGTGCTTTGGCTACATATTAAAAGCATGTTACTTGGGTTACTAGTGGATGGTCTTCTTGGAAATAATGCTTTTGAACATCACCACCACTATTTTTACTATGAAAATGTTGGGGTGTTATATTCAAAGTGGTATTGTCTTCATTGTCTTTAGTTAATTGTTTCATATAGGCTGTTGCCATTTTTAGGTAAAAAAGTCATTCAACCTATAGTCCTGTTTTACCTCAGTTGCGAAGGCAATTACAAAATAACATAAGAAGATTACGCACTGCTGTGACAATGGCTACCACTTATAGAAATAACGAAAATACCAACTTTCCAGAAAAAGTAAACTATCTTATTAGGGACTTCAAAAATGTTTCTTCTCATGTATTTAGAGAACATCGAGAGTGTAAGGAAATTGGATATTTTAAATGTGAAAAAAAAGTTGCAGAAGAAAATCTAATTCCACAAATGAAAGCTTGTGGCTTATTACAAGATATTGAGGTAGTTTTTAACAGGTTAATTTACCATGCTTCAAGTTTACTAAGAAATATGGACAATAACATGGCGGAGCATTACAACTCCGTTGTATGCAAGTTTGTTGGTGACAAACGTATTAATTATACAAAAAGATGATCATACCAAATTCAATGTGAAGCAGCTGCTCTATCATTTAATGTCGGAACTGAAGAACACCACATGGAAATGGTAAAATCAATTGTAGAAAAAAGTTCTTCTGCATTTACAACAAGATACATTGAAAGAGTAAAAGAGAAGACTCTACTTAGGCAATTAAAAATACGTTTTGTTAAAAAAAAACTAAATCTATACCGCACCAACTGAGAAAGATTACGGTTTAGTATCAGAAGAGCAAGACGCTGCTCAAGCAGATATGGATACCGAAGAATATGAAGTAAAAAATCTGTATTTTTAAGGGATCTTGAAAAAAGTGAGGAGAAAATTAGTAAAATTGAGCTAAATACTAGAGGACAAGGAGGAAATCCACTGTGGAGCCAAGAAAGAAGTTTACGATTAACCGCATCTAACTTTGAATCTATTTGTAAAATGCTATCTAAAACTAATTGTAAAAACAAAGTTAAGCAGCTGCTTTATTCTGATTTCCGAGGAAATGAGCACACTCGATATGGCCATGAAAAGGAACCTTTCGCAATTAAAGAATTTGAAGCAGAATTTAACATTAAAGTTCCAAATTGTGGCCTTTCTATCGATAAGAACGGCAGCGCTTTAGCTGCCAGTCCAGATGGTTTAGTAGGGTTGTGAGGTCTTGTTGAAGTAAAATGTTCATCTAAGGCCTTCAATCTTACTCCAACTGAAGCCATTAAAAATAAAATAATCAAATTTGTCACATTAGATGAAAATGGCAAAATGACATTAAATTTAATACATGATTATTACTATCAAATTCAAGGGCAGTTGCACATTACACAGAGAGATTATTGTTATTTTATTGTCTAGACACCCAAGGGTATGCTTGTCGAAAGGTAAGGACACGACGGTGATTTTAAATTGATTTAAAATAAAACTGGTTTGAATATTTTAGATTTGGAGAGATAATGAATTTTGGAAAAAATATGAAAGAAGAATTGAAAGTATTTTATTTTAAATGTTTGTTGCCCGAAATTATAGATCCTGGAGACACCAGGAAAATGGAAATAAGAACTTCACCGAGAATCCTCTAGATTAATGTTTTGCCATTTTGTATTAGAAGAAGATAGTGACTTTATATTTTGGAAATATAAAGTACTTCCACTGTATTTTAAAATCCAATAAAAAACCGGGACTTTAAATAATAATTTTGTTTCAGTTGACTTTAAACGGAAGGTAAAAAATATTTAATATAATATTTTGTTTGTCTGTGATTATAATTAATTAAATAAAACGTCTATTTATTTGGAGTTATCCTTATTTGTGAAAAAAATATACTACAATTCAAAAGTGTCAAAAGATTTACAATAAAATTTATACTTAGTTTTAACATAAAAACAATTCCTGTGTGTACAAAAATGTAATTCAATGAAATGGAATATAAAAATGGTAATTTTAAAGTATTTTAGGGTATAAAATGTTAATTTTATTAATTCTAACACACCTACGTTTAGTAACTAGAAATCTTGATTTTCATTCGTTTATGCCGTTGGGGTAAAATTTCTACTATACCCCGCTGTTGCAACCAAAATGGGACAACCGGTACATATTATATTTAAGAGCACGAATTAACTTTACCCCTACCTCCTTAAACGAATAGAATATGTTAGAAATTCTACAAGGCTTAATACCAACCCTGGCAAAGTTTCTGTATTTGGCTTGAAATAGCTACAGATAGAAATGATTCAATTCAAAATCCTTTATTTCTTTAACCTTCGTCGTACGGGGCGGGGTACAAACGTACCCCAGAGTCACAGATTTCAGGATATTTTTGTAAATTTTAAAATTTTTGCTTTGCCGATTTAATTTATTGTCAATTGGTAACTTCTATATATATTTTTGGTAATTTACTAATATTAACCTTATACTTTTTATATAAAAAAATTAAAGGCGACGTGGGGTACGTTTGTACCCCGCACCGTATTTCCAGGTGCTCTTTTTAGACACATGTTTTGCATGCGTGACTCAAGTGTAGGTGGCGTTTTCGTCTAATTCGTGTCGGTTTTACGTTTGTGCTTGTTAGTACTGTGGTCGATGACAATGTTTGGACAACTACTGTTAGATGTTTCCGGAATAAATGCATTTGTTTTATGGAGTTTAAAATTTCCAGATAAACTAGTTAGTAAAGATAGCCGTAGAAAATGTCTGCTGGCGCTCGGAGAATCGCTAATAAAAGACAATGCGTTGAGGAGATTTAAAACCAACAAAAATATGCAAAGTCTTAGAAATTACATTATTGATTTTTTTCCTGAGTTAGACAATACAGATGTAGAAGAACAATAAGAAGAATACAGATTCTGCGATTGACATGACCTGTCAATTTGTACGATTTATGAAAATCCCTTAATAATTGGCCTCTATTCTTTATTTCAGTGGTCACCCACCCCTTAACTTTGTGTTTTTATTGTTTTTTCTACATAGTTCCTCTGGAAAAGCATTAAATACTAGAAAACAAAATCTATCAAAAAATACCTCAAACAAATTATCTAGTTTGCCGTGAGGATCAATTGGAGCATTCCAATCTTCGCTAGCAACCATATTTACAAATTTATCTACATTAGCACGAGATTTAAAATTTCTTTTATAAAAATACGGACATTCATTATCATCAGACAAACATACTTTATATTTTATCATTTGCATAAAATGATCGGACAAATCACAATATATAGTCTTGCCAAAGTCAATTGGAGAAGCAAAAATGTTTATTAACCATGTAACATAGGCGCACGTAAATAGTTTGGTATGAGTTTTTATAAATGAATTTTAATTTGGTAATTAATTTATTTTGTATCCATACCTTTATAAAAATAGCCCAAAATTAGAATACTTCGTCGTTAATTTTACAAACCGTCGTTTTTTATTTTTAAATATTATTTTAAAATTACTTTTTGAGATACGTCACTTTGTGAAATTAACAACGACAACTGATCCCGTTTACAGATGAAACGTACAAATGCCCTACGCCTGTTGCATTGAAAGTTATGTAACGCGTAGGACGTAGGGCGTTCGTACGCCTCATCTGTTACGGGGCTAAGGAGTTTAGAGCGAGTACCGCGTCTTTCAGCCTGCCATACATACATAACGTACTTTTTTATTTTCTCAAATAGAGCTTCTTTTTGTAGACACCACTTCTAGAAGTTTTTTTTTATGTTAAAATATTTTCTTTTTTGCTGATATTAAGTATTTTTTTACAGTCGTGTTTAATATGGTGCACTATGCATGTAATTGACGAGGTTAGGAGCAGATACCCTTATATGTTTTATATTTTAATAATAAAACTGTTTTTTATTATTTATAATTGTAATCGGGATAATCTCGTAATTTCTTCATTATAATTTCTAATGTTACCACATTGTTCTTATATAAAGCATAAAGAGCTCATCGGATTACATCATTTGGATGCCTCGTCCACGTTTCTGGGTTTTTAATTTTATTTTGTATTTTCTTTTAAAAATATAATTTTTCGACATTTCAAAGCTATCTTTTTTACTGAACAGTATAAAATATTTAGAATTATTTACTGGTTTTAAATTCCTAATATGTTATATCTGGTAATTCAAAAGATGTCGTCGCCAGGTTGTCTTTACAATGTCTTCAAATTATCATTCTTAGTTGCACACACACACACACACTAACATAGAATATAAATATTTAAACAACGATAAAATAAAAGATAAATAATTAATTAAATGACAATAACAAACTATAAAAACTCACTTTAAAAATAACATAAACTCCCTGTCACTACATCACTGTTGATAAGCTATGTCGAGCTACCTGCCTCGATTCTTTTTATCTATTAAGGAAAAAACTGTGTATGTTTTGAAGAAAGGAATATTTATTTAGTTCGAGGCATTTTGTATTTTAATAGTGTTTATGGGTTAAAATTATAAAGTTTTTAAGCCATATTTTTAGGAAATAATCACTGTTAATATTATTTTATTATATCGTAACTTAGTTTCTGACCAAAAAGTTTAAACTAAATATAAAAATCAATTTTTAGTAGTCAAATATTAAGTTAAATTTAGCGGCTAAAAAATTGTGGGTATTTTAAAGTATGTCCTCGGACTAAATATTAAATATCTCATAGGCTTTCGGCATTTTTGTAATATTTTTTGCTAAACCAATTTACTTTAGAATTACTATACAGTATTTACAATAACCCTAGACATATCAACATTTATAAAAATATTATCAATAATAGATTTTTTGTTATCTTGCACACGCGTGTACTCATTCACAACTGGTACAAAACCGTAGGCTGATAACATATTAAGTTTTTCCCATCTCCGGTAAACTTATCTTTTCAAAATTTACATTATAATCGCCACAGATAAATGTTGTTGAGTTAGGTCGAACTTCATTGGCCTGTAATAATTGTTCAACGTCATGTGTAAATGAGCTAACACCGCCCGCAGGAGGTCTGTATAGGCAAATTACATTAAAAATAAAGGATTTATAGTTTATCTCTGTTACTACAAATTCAAAATTTCCTTTATCGGATTATTGTTACGCACAATGTTACTTCTCAAGAATATTGCTACACCTCTTCCATAAGACTTGGTTCTACAATAATAATTTGCAAGAGTATATCCTTGCAAATTAACAGTTTCTAATTCGTTTGATGAAAACCAGGTTTCTGACAAACAAACTACGTCAGGCAAATTTAATGACTCTAGTAATACATAGAGCTCTAGCATTTTATGGCGGGTACTTCTTTTGTTTAAGTGACAAACTGAAATAGGGGATTTTAGACGAACTCTCCTCCTGTATGTTTAGTTTGTCCTCGAAAAAACTTGAACTGCTTCATCAGGACCCCACTTGGCCATTTACTTGGATTATAAAGTTCGGAAAGGAGTTCCTCATCATATTGAGTGCTGACCCTAAATGAAGCATTTGTAACCTTAGATTCAAGTTTAGCTACGTCAAAAGTTATGTTAGGCCAGTTGCTTCTTAGGTGATTATATTTATTTTCCTCTGTGGTGGTTCCTGTACATCGTCCCACATACAACCATATTTTTGGAGAGGGGGCTTCAAAACTTGAGGACGCTTCCCGATTTCTACTGCTGCCCTTTATTATTCTTGGTCGCTCCGCTACTGGTCTGTTTATTGTTAGATTTTTTTTTTTTTTTTATCTTTGGACAAACCACGAAGGCTAAAAGCCTAAATACTAACGTACCGTGGGTGTCTTAAGCGAGGTAAGAGGGAGTTTGTTGACACGGGACTTAAATACTTGAAGATTTGGGGGAAGGAAAGACCTCCGCGGGCAGCAGGTTCCACAATCTAGAAACTCTAGGGATAAAAGAACGAACAAAGTGAGAAGTTCGGGGCCTGTCCAGTTGGACCGTATAGGGATGCATACGCGCGGAACCACGAGTTTCTCTGTTGGGAACCGTGAGTGGAGGAACTATACTGGTCAATTCTTCAGAGCAGAAGCCATGGAAGTACCTATAAAAAGCGATAAATCGCCCACAGCCCGACGATGGGCAAGAGAGGGAAGCCTTTCTGTAAGTGAAGGATCATTAATGAGACGAATAGCCCTTCTTTGAATAGAATCAAGAATGCTCAGGGTTGTTGGGGACGCCATGCCCCAGATATGAGAACAATATTCCAAGGGAGGTCGGATTTGGGACACATATAAAGTGTATAAATTAGAAGCGGAAAAATACTTTTAGCTCGAAAGAGAAATCCAAGCTTTTTGAAGCTGCCGTGGCTATAGATACAATGTGTTTATGCCAGTTAAGGTTACTTTCAAATGTGACGCCCACGAGATTAAAGGTGTCTTTGCTCTGTAGAACTTGGCCGCTCATAAGTAGAGGATGAGTATTTGATGACTCTTTTCGCGACAAGGAACATGACTGTGTTTTGGATGCATTAAAATGGACGAGATTTATGGCGCCCCAATCCAATATTAAATTAAGATCCTGCGAAAGAGATATCTGCATCGCTCTGCGTTTATTTTCCAAGTCAGGTTTAGTGATGGGTTTAGGGACCTGAAAGCTGGAGTGAAGGGTACTATCGTCGGCGAAACTATGAATGGAATTAGTTGTGGACGAGAGAAGGTCGTTGATGTGAAGAAGAAACAATGTTGGTGCCAGAACTGAGCCCTGAGGGACTCCAGCATTTACTTGGTGAAAGCTTGAAGAATGGCCGTCCACAATAACTGATATACGTCGATCAAATAGATAACTAGAGAGCCAAGTACAGAGTTTAGTTGAAAGACCATAGGAGGGAAGTTTATTAAGAAGTGCGGCATGCCAGACCTGGTCAAAAGCTTTGGATATATCAAGAGCAACGATCTGGGACTCACCTAGAAACTCAAGAGACTTATTCCAACAGTGTGATACGAAGGAAAGAAGATCTGCTGTAGATCTTTTGTGGCGAAATCCATACTGCCTGTCGTGCAAAATTTTGTGTTTTTCTAGGTACTTAAGAATTTGTGAATTAATTAATTTTTCCATTACTTTACAAAGAACTGAGAGAATTGAAATTGGTCTATAGTTAGATGGAAGCGATTTAGATCCTTTCTTGGGAATAGGTTGAACACGTGCAGCCTTCCAGCTCTCCGGAAAGATACCTGTGTCGTAAGAAATTCGAAAGAGCCGAGTTAAGATTGGTGCAAGTTCTGGAGCACATTTTTTAAAACGATTGCTGGTATGCCGTCCAGCCCAGACGATTTCTTGGTGTTGAGGGAGGAAAGGATACGCTTAATGTGTTTTACTTTAAAAATAATATCGGGCATTTTATGAGGAACTGGGGCAACCGTTGGAATTGGATGATTTACGGGAGGGTCAAGGGTTGAATTGGCAGCAAATTGTTTGGCAAATAGTTCTGCCTTCCCTTTAGCAGTAGAAATAATTTCATCTTCCAAAGTTAGTGGTGGAAAAGAACTGGCACAAAAATTCCTACTTATGTTTTTCGCAAAGGACCAGAAGGATTTGCTGCCATTTGAGCAAGAAAAAAGATCCTTTTTTATTAGGAAAATAAGGAAAATATTATAAAATATATATATAATATAATAAAATAAAATATTTATTAGGAAAATTAGGAAAATAAGATGTATTTTTAAATCTGCGACTTTTTACTGTATCATTTTTTAGAACTTGTTCTACTACAGTGCACGTCGATGACTTTGATCCACTCTGCGAGTCCAACGTGTCGTTGTTGCCCTTCTCAAAAGCAACAGCATGACTGCTGTTTATAGGGTACACCTCTTTCTGTTAACATTTTTATGAGTTCTATTTTTGTTTCACGAATTCCCTTAACCTCAGCTTCAATTAATTCATTTTTTTCCATTAAGGGTTTTGTAGCCTTTTCTAATGCAGTGTTAATGATCTACAATAATTCATCTTTTGAAATAGTCAAGTATTGCTTGTTACTGGTACTTTTATTATTTCTAGTTTCCATTGTGAGATATTTTTACTTAAGTGCATGCAAATATTTAAACGCTGATAATAATGCCAACCTTATATAATAATATGTCCCCCACTGCCAATGTATTTTTAGAATTTTTATTACCGTAAAGTATATTTTATTGCTTCTCCAAAATTAACAAAGTTCAAGTCATCTGCGTTATAAAGGCGGTGGACAGCCCTTCAAATGTTAAACTGGCAGGGTAATAACCTTTGTCGTGGTGCTCCTAAAAAGTATACAGTGCTTGTCTAAACTCAGGACTTCCCTCCTAACTTTTGAATTGTTTGGTATGTTTTCATAAAAACTTAAGGATTTTAGTAAGACAACATAAACCAAATCTGATCCAAAATGACAGATATAAATGTCAAACCGAGAGTCGAACGCCATTAAAAAAATAGAAAGGGTGGTCTCGTGACACATCATTTTAAAACCCCTGACAAGTACTTTATAACCCCAGAATACAAAGTCAATACCTCCAAAACTAATAAAGTTAGGCATGCCTAATGTGGTATTTTCTTAAGAGTTTTTAAATATCTTTTAATTGGTTATATAATATACAGTATGTGTCATTAAAAACATTTTTTTGTTGTCCTACCCTGTTTATTATTGAATAGATCCTTAAAAAAGCTTTAAAAGAATACTACATTGTATGTGTATCTAACTTTATTAGTTTCGGAAATATGGCCATCCAAATGAGGTATTTTTAGAGTACCGCCATTTCGTAGCAGCTGAAGGTTTTGACTTTATATTCTAGGATTACAAAGTGCTTGTCAGAAGCTTTAAAATGATGTGTAACAAGACCCTCCTTTCCATTTATTTTTTTAACAAGGCGCCTAGGTCTGAGTTTGACATTATATCTGTCATTTCTTGTTAATGATTTTGGCCTCCTGAATTTAAACAAGCACTGTATAATGTTTTATCTGTATGAAAATCTTAAGTCATGACATACTAATGTAATAATCATTGCTAAAATAAAAGGGATTCGGTAAAATGTGCCATTGTGGTTCCTGGAAAACTTATATTTCTGTATGTTTTATACAAAAACTAACCCTCATTTCCGAGGCTCAAATTTAAAGCCAAACTTTCTGCTGAAAACCATTATTCGCTAATATGCGTCGTCTAAACGACGCCTATTTTTTAAATTTCTTGCATTAATTAATTTGCTTAAATATCTCTTTTTAAGAAATTATTTATTTATATACAGGTTGATTCAAAAATCGATCACAAAACTTAAGAGGGTGATTCTACTTGACAAAATAAGGGTGGAACTTCATATAATTTTTTTCAAAATTTCGTTTGTTTTCAAGTTACAAGCTGTCAAAGTTTAATTTTTATTATGTTTTTTTCGCCATATTGCATTTATTTTTAAACCAATCCAGTTGATATTTGGCACACAAATCGAGCTTTGCAGATTCTAAAATTTTAAGACAAAAGTACTTTTTTAAAATGCCGCCACAGGGCACTTTACGTAAAACTTAAAATTTATTTACATCATAACTTTTTTATTTTGACAGATATCGCAAAGCTGGGGGCGCCATTCTAAAAAAATTAAAAACTTAAAAAATAAGGTACTCTCTATTAAAGTCCATAAACCTCATCGTTTAGGCACCAATAGACATCAAAGTTTTCATCAATTTCAATCAAATTACCTACATGCATACAGGGTGTCCAGTAACTTAACCGAGAAACTTAACGATTTTTCCACAAAAAATAAGAAAAAAACTTTATATAAACATATGTCCTAAACGTCTTAATTTTTGAACTACGGGGTGTTAAAAATTTATTTATTCATTTTTTAAAATTTTTAAAGGAAGCTTAGTTAACCGTGTTTAAAAATAAGTAAAAGTGGATTTATACAAGGTATTTAATAATGACTATTCGTACTAAATTATTCTTATTTATGGGTGTTTTTTTAAATTACAAATTTGTTTTTTCTTGGTTCTTTCTTTCCGGTAAAAAAAAGTTTTGTTGTTTTTTGTTGACCGTTACGCGTTATTATAATTATTTTAATAAAGGTATTACTATTATTATTATTTTATTTATTACACACGGTGACAATGATGATAAAGCTTAAACTTATTGGTACTTCTACAATATGGTGGGTTTAGGTCGTTAATTAAAACGTCTGTTAGCCGTACACACTGTACTACATCTGTGTAACAAAACAAATCTTTAAAGAGGTAAGTAAGTTTTAAATTCTAGTGTTGCATAATTCGAAAACTTTACATTTGGTAAAAGTTAAATACTGTAAAGATCATGGAATATTTTTAAAATGAGAAGGTTAACAAGCACTGACAGGGAAAATTGTTTACACTTGCTTAAAGAAGGTATGCCAAAACAAGACCTAGCAAATTAGACAAGACATGACAAGAGCACAATTACTTGTTTAAGTCAAAGAGTGGAGAAAACTGGTGCTCATGAGTACAGATATGGAGAAAGCAGACAAAAAAAATGGGGCTACCAAATGAACGATTATTAATAACACAAGCAAATGTTAATCGCCCTAAAAAATTTTTATGCCTAATATAAGGGTCGAAACATGCACTAAATTAAGCAACAGCAACTTAAGACTTAGACTAAATAAAAATGGAATATGGTAAGTTTCACAAAACAAGTTTATTTTATTTGAATGTTTGCGATTGTAATATTTTTGTGTTTTTTTACACTTTTACACGGTAACAATTTATCTAATAATTTTCTATAAAATAATAAATTTTAATATATATTTTTTGTCTTTTCTGTGGATAAATTTTAGCTTATAGATACTCAAGATAATGAAAAGTAAATGTCAATGATTAAAGTGATTTAATAAAATAATTTAAAAAAGATGACACATTAACAAAATAATAAAGAGCCACCAAATTTTCTTTCTGTTTTAAGAATTGAAGAAGAGCCCAATGCGCAAAATTGCTGCCTCAACATAGATTTGAACAACTGGTATGGGCTCAAAACCATTTGAATTGGCAAGTCAAAAATTAGGCCAACCGTTTATTTTCGGACAAAACCAAAATTAACTTATACCATTCAGATGGCCGTCAGACTGTTTTGCAAAAAGCTAATGAGCGGTATGAGGGGCAAAATATGACTCCTGAAGAAGCATTTGAAGATGGAGGACAAATAATGTAAGGATAATTATTTACAACGGAAAAACAGACGTTTCTATCATTAGAGGGTCCATAAATGCGCAAGTTTATAGGAATAACTGCAATAAAAACATTGTTGTTCCGTTTGCCAATAATTTCATGAACCAAATAGTATATGTGGGTGATTATCCTACACATCACAGAGCCGTAATGGTCACTGAAACATTAATAAATAATGATATCCAATGTCTTAACCTACCATCTAAACCTTCAGATCTTAATTCGATAGAACACGTCTGGAGCAATTTAAAACTTAGAATTATGCTGCGAGCTAATCCTTCCCAAAATATAATAAAGCTGGAAGTAGCGATTTATAAAGAATGGGACAACATTTCCCAGTACTTTATTAACAATTTAATTCAGTCTATTCTTAGAAGAAGTTAGTTAAAGTTAAACTTTAAGAAATTTTTTTACGAATTATTCCTTTTAAATAATAATTTTACACTTACGTTTCCATGCCTTAAGAATATTACATTTTTGTTTTAAGTTAAAAAAAGTATCAAATTTTCTTTTCCCGAACATAGCAGGTAACCAAGTTGTATTTTTACCAAGAGCTTTCTTAAAATAACTCTTATTACAAAAATATGTTTACAATAGAATGGTAACTAGTAAACAACTTAATACATTTTCTCAATGACTTAGTTAATGGTATAACTTTGATACAGTTCAATATTTAATGTTAAAAACACTCCTCTTAAAATTTTACATATTTGGACATTTAGCGTTTTTCGCGTATTGTCTTTATTTGGGATAGGATGACGCATCAGTTCAATTATTTTTAATAGGATATTTTCTTTGCACTTACCCAGTGTTGATCATTGTACGAAGCACAAACGTTTCGCTTTATTGTTGCTATAGACCGTCTCCTTTTCACTGATTGTCAAAAATTCCGAATGTTTTAAAGAGGCGCAACGTGTATAGCAAATTGTACTATTTTTCTCATGTAATTGTATAATAATACATTGCTTGAGGACCACCAAGTAAAATAAATAAATAATTACTATAAAATACACAGCCACACAAAAAAATTTCCAGCTCTGAAAGACATGCCATAGTTTCATTATGTTCTTTTGTCTCTGAATTCGAATCTGGGGTCGGTTTGAACCCATCAGGCCATGGTAAAGGTCATTTTAAGGTCAAAATAAGTTCATCGAAAATAGAACACAATTGTGGTATCTTTATGTTGTTAGAATCCGAAGTCAATTCGACCTCTTGACCCTATTGGGTCGAGATCAAGGTTATATTATGGTCAAATTATTAAAATTTGTCGAAAAACAGACCAAATCATAGATCTTTATGTTTTTGAGGTCGCTAAATCCGAATCCTTCGTCAAATTGGCCCCATCAGGTTAAGATCAAGGTCAAATCGTCAGAAGGTATTGAAAATAGACCACAATTATAATATCTTGAAGTGTCTTGGGTTGCTGACGTTAAAATTACCTTGACCATAATCTGATGGGTTCACACTAACCCTGTATTCGAGTTCCGCGACTTTAAAAACATAAAGACACCACAATATTATTTTTTCGATGAATTTTGATGATTTAACACTTAAATGACTTTGACCCTGACCTTATGGGGTAAAACCGACCAAAGATTCGGATATAGCGACCCCAAAAACATAAAGATACCGTGATCCATATTTTTATTGTAGAGGTATGATTGACCTTGACCATGACTTAATGGGTTCAAACTGACCTCAGATTCTAATTCAGCGACCCAAAAAACATAAAGATGATCTCTCTTTTGGAGCTGGAGCTTTTTTTGTGTAGCTATATTATTTTAATGTAAAACTATATTTTATTGCCTAAGTCCTGTTAGTAATAAATGTTTTTTAAAATAAAATCTAAATAACCTGGTATAAAATAAAATCAGCACAAATTAGTGACAGTTGTAAAATTTTAAAAACTTTATGTTTGTGATGCTTTAGTAGCGCGGATTTTAAGGGGTTTTAATGTCAATTTTTTCTATCCTACGCTTAAAAGTGTTAAAATTTAAAAATAATTTTTTTCGAATTTAGTAAAAATATTTGCTACCTTCACAAAATAAATTTTATTGCGCTTTTTTCTTATAACCGCTTTTATTTCTTTGTAGTTAAATGCATTTGAAAACTTTAATAAACAAAAATAAATTAATAAAAATGCCCCAACTTCAAGAAAGTTTATATTATACAGTTATTTCCTTATAAATAATTTAAATAATTCTTTGTTGTTCTTTACAAAATAAAAACCAAAACCCCATTAGACATGCACTCTAACATATTTACAAAATTGTAAAAAGTGTTATGTGGGCCAAACAGGGCGATACTAAGAACAAAGTACCTGAACATAAAAGAGATACTAAAAAATATATATTAAAGCCAACAGCCTTGGTTAAGCATTCTGGGAAACACGACCGTGATTTCAATTTTGGAGGATGTGTGGTTCTAGATAGACATTTTTTTTATCAAAGAGACTGTGCAGTGAACTGATTAATATTATAAAATTTCATACCGTTAATTTTAAAAGAGACACTGAAAACTTAAATAATTCATATAACATATATATTTTTTCCGCATTCCTAAACTTTTAAATATAATATTATTAAGGTACCTATATTTTTACTCATTTTTACAGACATAGTATCTTTACGATAATAGAGGGAAGCCCATCAGTACTGTTTTGGTCTCGATTTATAAAGGACCATTTTAACTTTGTGTTTGTCTTTAGTATTTTTATCAATTTTAAGCTGTTGTCTTTTGTCGCTATTTTATGTCATATCTACACACATTCCTGTAATGTTCTTATATTATAAACGTTTTTATGAAGAAGCAACTTCTGGGTAAGTTAAAAATTTGTGCGGGCTCCTTCACATTGCCGGTGGAAATAAATTTAAATTATGCACGAAAATAACTAGCATAATCCAGATATACTGTTTACGAGTTTCAAAACCCCATAACGGTTATCCTGCTTTGGTATACAATCTTAATCGTCTTATTGTTTTATTACCTTAGACTTGCACATAGACTAGATTAAATTTGTACCATGTAAAGGATTTTCGTACAAATAAAGCCTTTGTATTTAAGCTTACTGTAAATTCCACGTAGGCATTTAGAAGAGTTTTAAGAAAACCCTAAATTAAAAGGATTATTATGGGTAAAAGCTGGATTGTCTGAATTATCAGGAATTGTTTTTATTTTTGTGGCGCTATATTAGACATCGGGGTCTATTTGCGAATATTTAAAAATAAGGGCATTCTTAAATTCCTTTCTTAAATTGTTTAAAAGCTATTTAAATATTTTTTTACAAAAGATTGCTGTGAAGCGTTGCAAGGCAATTTTTTTATTATTTTTGTTAAAATTGACCCATAATTTTTCTTTAAAAAAGTTACAAAATTATTTTCACAGTTATATTTTGCTATTTTTTAAGTATATTTAAATAATTGCACAAGAATTGCAAATATTAAAATGATGGAAGGATTTTTTTAAATAAATAAAAAGAGTTTAAATAAAAAAATTATTACAAGCCAAAATTAACCAAATAGAAAATAAAGACCTACAGTCCATTTGCTGTTATTCCCACTACAAGAAGAAATGAAGTGAAAGAATTTGTACAGTGTGAATAAATAAGCTCGCCACGTACAAATTTTGTGACCCATACGAACCGTATAGATTTAAAGTTGTTAGATGATATAAAGTCTGATAATGTTATGATTCACGAAAATCAAAGTTTGCACACACGCAAAAGAAAGGCATTTAAAAAACACTTTGATTGACGCATCATTTTGGGTTCCCTGGATTTTTAAAAAGAAGACAAAAAACAAATTTTTTTACCCTAAATTGTAAAAAAAAAAATAAATTTCACTTGTTCACTGCTAAAAGCTATTCAACTTAGAACACATATAAGCAGGGTCAAAGGTAGGTCTAAATTTATTTATTAATAGGAACTCTCTCATAAAGTTTTAAATTATTTTGTCGTTAAAAAATATTTTTCTTTTTACCGATTTGTAAAATCTTTTTAACTAACTTTAACATTTTTTAACAGTGAATATTATTTGACTCTTGCACATTGTTTATTTACATTTATTCACATTAGGGCAAGTTGCAAACTAAGACGCGCTGCGACGCGAGAAACTATGTCAGTGTCACAAAAATCGATATTTTTTCGAGTACACGCGGCGCTACTAAATTTGCACAGTACAATTTAATTTCATGTTACAAAAGTACGTGTTGTGTTGCGTTGCGTCGCGTCTCACGCTTTATACGTGTTTCAATTTGCGCCTTGCCTAAAAGTGGTTAATATTTTGAACCACACGCAACCAAAATGGTTTAACTATTTGGTAAATGATTAGAAAAAAATGTTATTTTAATTTATAGTAACTGCTAGTAAGTCACAACATACAGGGTGTCCGCAAAGGTAAGGTCAAAAATGATAGGGGTGGTAAAGTGACAAAAATAATATTAGTACTTCATATAAAAACCTTCAAAGTTAGATTTAAAAAACAACTTATTTCAATTATAACTTTTGAAGTGTTGCCACAGTACCAATGATAGCTTCTTTTCATAGTTAAGCGGCTATTCAGTAATTCGGGTTGTTATTATATTATACAGGTTGAGACAATTTTTTTCATTTTTGTATGCATTTTTGAAACAGGTAGCAAATTTGACCTTTTGCTTTGACCGTTTGATTTCCTAATCTTTTTCTACAAAAAAAGGTACCCTTTATTTGAATTGATATCTTGAACCGTTTTTCATAAAATCGCATTTTAAATCCAGACATACCAGTATTATGTATGTAATAAAATATTTAATTTTTTTGAAAAAATAATATTTTATTCAGGTACTTTACTTCTAAAAAGCTGTTCCTAGCTGGAGTTCAGCAGGAACACTTGCACGGGGTGACAAAAATTAGACAGCGGTATTAAGAATATACAGTTGTGGAATTTTATGGGGGGGTCTTTTTTGGTCGCTCCTCAAAAATATGTATAAAGGAGTTCTTGTAAGATACTTAAATAAAGGACTTACTAATGTATTGTAAAAGTAGAGACTTTTTTTATTTTTAAACTTAAATTTAATTATTAATACTAAATAGAAAAAATTGCTTTTTATTGTTTCAAAAATTATTAGAGCATTACTCTACAATTGTTTCGCCTTTCTAGAGCTTCATCAAGAGTACTTCGTATACTAAATTTAAAAAGAGAAATATTTACAAACAGAACCATTTAACACGTTTTTCCCAAAAAGGTCTATAAAATATTATTAGGGGTTTTATTATGCGGCCCAGATGTGGTAATAAATTTATTTATAATTGGCATATCTGCGAAATTTATTTGATCATTGGTAGAAAGAGTTGTATTGTCTATAAGTGATTTTTTAATTTCTAGTTGTTCATATAAATTTAATTTTTACCTTTGTTTTCTCTATGGAGTAGTTTAACATTATTAAGATCTATAAAGTGGTTTTGTTCTATACAATGTGTTGAAATGCCTGTGTTTTTTAAACCATTTAAAATTGATGTTTTGTGTTCTTTTATTCTGTTTTTTATGCTCCTTCCACTTTGACCAATATATTCCGCATTACAGTCTGCGCAATTAACTTTATAAACCCCTGACATATCTAATTTTTCTGTTTTGTCTTTATTGTTAACTAATAATCTACCTAGGTTACTCTTATTTACAGACACAGTTTTACAGCCTAACTTATCTAGCCTATTGGATACATTATTGCTGATGTTTGGTATATAATTGATAAACTTAAAATTATTGTTTTTAGGTTCTGTAATACTATAAAACTCTTTAGCAATTAACTTTTGTTTTTTCTTTGTTAACAATTTATCAATAAGTGATTCTTTATATCCGTTGTTTCTTGCTATTTGTTTAATAATGCAGAGTTCTTTGTTAAAATTTGATTGACTTAATGGGAAAGTGACAAGTCTGTGAATTAAACTATGAAAAGAAGATAATTTTATTTTCCATGATTGGTTCGATGCGTAATTTATTACCGTGTCTGTCGTCGTTGGTTTTCTGTAAATATCGAATTCAATGTGGTTGTCAATATTTTTAATGTTTATATCCAAAAAATTTATCTCATTTTCATTTCCTTTTTCCATAGTGAACTGAATGTTGCTATTTATTGAGTTTAGAAAATTTAAAAACTTATCTAAATTTCTCTCTGTACTATTCCAAATGCAAAAAACATCGTCTACATATCTTTTCCAATAAAAAATGTGTTTAATTAGTTGATTATTAGAGTTAAATAAAACTTTTTCAAAATGAGCCATAAAAATTTCCGACAATAAAGGAGAAATTGGAGAGCCCATAGGCAGGCCATCATTTTGTTTATAAAATTCACCATTAAATTTAAAAGAATTTTGATTTAGGCATGTTCGAACTGCATTTTTTAATTCTGTTTTTGTTTTAATATCTAAGTTTGAAGCACCGATTAAGTTATTTAAAATTTCTATAACTTCTTTTATTGGAATTGAGGTAAAAAGACTTTTTACATCAAAAGAAACTAATTTTGAATTGTTTGGAATCGTTAGGTCCTTTGTAAATTCAATAAATTGAAAAGATTTTTTTATTGAGTGCGGGGACTGAAAATTAATTAAATCGGGTAGTATCTTACTTAATTCTTTTGCAAGTTTATAACAAAAAGCGTTAACATATGAAATGACCGGTCTAATGGGGTTATTTTCTTTGTGAATTTTTGGTAAACCATATAATAGAGGTGTCGAAGGGTTCATTACTTTAAGCTTATATGGTTGATTTTGTGTGATAATGGGACTATCTTTAAGTATCTTAATAATTTCAGGTTGATGTTTGTTTGTGGGGTCATTATACTACAATAATGTTAAACTACTCCATAGAGAAAACAAAGGTAAAAAATTAAATTTATATGAACAACTAGAAATTAAAAAATAACTTATAGACAATACAACTCTTTCTACCAATGATCAAATAAATTTCGCAGATATGCCAATTATAAATAAATTTATTACTACATCTGGGCCGCATAATAAAACCCCTAATAATATTTTATAGACCTTTTGGGAAAAACGTGTTAAATTATCCGCTAAACTGCATAATCCTGGACCATACAAGGGCGTTTTTTTCAATTAGGTGTTAAAGCTTCTTATTAGCAATTAAACAAGGTTTATATCTAGTCTTACAAATTTACCAAAAAAAAGTATTTTAGAAATTGTTAGGTTTTATAAAAAGTTTAACACCCTGTATCTTGAAAACGAAAATTTGAGGATTTATGGTTATATACACTTTGTTTCACGACCGTTAAAAAAATGATGTTTTCTTAATCGTTAACATAAGGTTAAAATACTCCATTCCAGTACACTACATAAAGTGTTAAAAAAGTAACTTTTTTAACTCTTTGAAGTTTTTTTAGACTTTAAATTAGTGTTCTGTTTCAATGCCTACTACAATAAACCTAAATGTCTATTTATGCGATGTAACAGTAAACGCGACATCAACTGAACCAAACGGTCAAGTTACCTCTGATTTCGTCATTATTTCTTTTAGTTCATGTGTCACTAATTTTAAAATTTACCAGTTTATAAATAAATTTAATAGAAATTATTTAAAATTAATAGTAATAATAAATTTGGATGACGACGAAATTGAAAAGAAGTTTATACTGTTTTAGTATTATTTCTACAAAAAGTAAGTACATACAATTTTTTAAAATTAAAAAATAAATTCATAATTATGAAGAGGACAATTGTCTCTTAAAAAATAAAAAGGCTATGATTTTTGTTGCAATATAATGACTGTGCTGCAAAAATTTAAATTAATAAGTTTAGATAAACAAAACATGAATAAAATGGTATTTTAAGAAACTTTTATATGGTCATTGAAAAATATAGTATGTAACACATGCATAAAATGTTTTTTTATGCACTTGTTACCTAAATTACTATTTTTTTATAAAATTGGCTCAGGAATACGCTCATAAATTTTCTTACCGCAATTAAAAAACACCCTATATACATAAATTTTAAGAGAGCTAAAAGACTCTAATAAATTCGCACTCGGTAAAAAATTGAATGACCCAAATTATTATAGTAATTGTATTAATGACGTTCATTTTCTACACCATCCAGAACAATAACTTGATGCAAATCATTTTTTTATTTTATTTAATGCTAATAACACTTAGATGCAAATACTATCATTAGGTCTGTTCGTAGAAAAATCACAAACTAGTCAGCGCCAATCAGATTTTACAAATAGGTCTGGTGACCAGTTGGCAACTGGTCATCTGACTAAATATTAATACCGGATTGGCGCTGACTAGTTTGTGATTTCTCTACGAACAGGGCTATAATCAACAGATAACGTACACCAACTAACAGGTTATGGTTCTAATTTGCAAACGATTTTGTATTCGGCCAAGTACATACATTTTTTTTTTAATTTACGAAGTCACACCAGGCGAAAGGAAATAAATAACCCCTAAAGACTATAAACCATTTTTTCTTTATTTAAAGAACTTTCGAAGCTGAAAGCACATAATTTATGTTACTAAAGAGGTAAACGTAGATTTGTCCCACGACGAGATAATCGCATTTAATAGGCCAGATATTCATGAAAAAAAAGTACTTTTTATAAAATTAACAGTTAAACTCAGTCAAAATTATTTCAAAAAATAAATAGAAGAAATCTAATCACACAATCCCGATTTCAATTTTTAAAACAAATGGTAAAAGTAAATCATGGCTAAGTTGATTCGTTTGGAAGATACAGAGTGTTTTTTAAATTTTGTCAATTTGAACAGGCACTTTTCACTCGCTTGATACTGGAGATAAAAAAAGTGTAAATAGTAAAGTTTAAGAGATTTTTTTTAATTTAGTAGCGTACCTATATTTTTTTCATTGACTTTCAATTTAAAGTTATGGCACAAAGTTGGGTTTTTTAAATGGTATACCCTGTATATTTTATTTTCAATAAAAAGGTTGCCTTAAAAGCCTTAAAAATACCACATTTGATTAATTTAATTTGTTAAAGTTCGATAATAAATGGCATTTTTTAACAAAACACCCATATATGTAATCACCATTAGAAAGATATTTTAAAGACCTCTAAGAATTTACCACATTTAAAATAATTTTCTCTAACAGTTTCAGAAATATGAGCTTCCAATTCTTGATGCGTATATCTACTATTTTTTAGATTTATATGATCATATTTCCAAAACTATAAGGGACAAATATATCAAATGTGGTATTTTGTCAAACGTCTTTGAAATTTTTATGCAACGGTAATATAATACACATGGTGTTTCGTTAAAAAAAATCTGATGTTGGCCATTTTTCCGAAACTTTTAAATGTAAATATATTGTGAACACCTAGTATAAATAATTAATAGTTTAAAAAACTAAAAAAACACGCTTTTATATGCAACCGAACTAAAAATTAGAAAATAATTTTTCATTAAAAAAATATTGTCATTTCATAGTAAAAAGCGTGGGGTGCATTTTACTATTTTTTCATAACTTTTCCATCATAGATATTTGCAAATATAATAATTATAACATTTAATATATTTATCACCCCACGCTTTTTACTATGAAATGACAATATTTTTTTAATGAAAAATTATTTTTCTAATTTTTAGTTCGGTTGCATATAAAAGCGTGTTTTTTTAGTTTTTTAAACTATTAATTATTTTTCATTTTTTAGTTTCTGCTACTCTGGTGCAACTAACCCTATATTTTTATTGTTCATAAAAATTGAACACCAATGGTGCAACTAACCAAATTGTGTAAAAACTAAAAAATGTCTTCTTCATTTAATAGCAAAGTTTGAAATGTTGCCAACAGATGGCATCCTAGGTGTTGTTTTTATAATATAATGTAATTTTTTTCCTGGCGATTCAAAAAGAGATAACGGGATACTGTTTTTAAATTATTGCATCTTCATCGGTCCTTGACACGTGTGCAAAGTTTCAAAGAAATCGAATAGCTGGAAGTTGGTTAAAATTAGGCTCAAAGATTCCGTTACATAGATAGACAGATGGATAGATAGTTACAACCCAAGTTAATAAAAGCGTGTTAAAAAGTATACATTTTGGGAATTTTAAAAATATACATTTTTGGGAATTTTAAAATAAGTATACATTTTAATTAGTTTACTTAACATTGGAAAATTTGCTACATAAAAATATACGTGAGGTGTCAAGGTCTTAAAAGTATAAATTAAACAATTTGCTAGGTTACTTTTATAATAATAAAATAAAAACATTAAACAAACTGGGTAGCGTAGAAATGCAAAAACAAACACTGGAAAATTTGATATTTAAAGAAGAGAGAAAGAAATTAAAAGGGATTTTTATTAGATAAGAAGTAGTTAGTGAAGTCAAGCATAAAGTTAAAGTTTTAGTTCAGCCCCCGTACGCGCTATCCCTAGTGAGGGATATGCCCGTACTAAATTTAGTTAGTCAAATAAGTTAAGTTGGTTTTTAAAAAATGCAAAGTTAGTTTTGATGGTCCACCGGTCTCATGGTCCCAAGAAGATAGTTCCATATGGTACATTTGCCCCAAGTGACGTCAAGTAGTTTCAAAATATATACGTCACATATGGTGGAGGCGCCCACGTTCCCAGTGACCTTTGTGAAACGTCGGTTATGGTAAGCTGTGCCCGCCCCAGTTCCAGTGCCCTTTGTGAAGCGATAGGAAAAGTCGCTCATGGTACGCCCTTCCTACCCCTCAGTGTATTTGTGGAAGAAAATGCCATATATATGATAAAGGCGTCCCGTTCCCCGAAGAAGAAATGTGTGTGAAATGGGAAAAAATATGTTGCGTAGCGTAGCTGCAAGGAAGTAGCAGCGTAGCTACAAGAAAAGGAAGATAAGGTATATCTTCAGTTTTAAAATATGGCTAAATGGTGTTAGCCAGAGTTGTTGAAGAAGAATATGAAATAGTTATTTGTGTCGAAGTTTTATGTTACGTCGTGAAGACGGAGTTCAGAAGCAGCATGAGGCTGCATTAGCACTGGAAGCCGCAGCTCTAGTATGGAGAAGAGCTCTGAGCTCTGAAATATGGTCTTGAATGGTGGGGTACAAGACAGTTAAGCGGCCCTGAAAAAGCTTAGGATATGGGGAAATTGGCATGAAGTTGCAGTAACCTGATGTGGAAGAAGAAAATGGGAATAAAAGGCAGACAATGGTATGTGGAGAAGAAGTACGGAACAAATGGCCAATGGAACGCACCATCAAGGACATGGACAGGGAGGCAAGGTGAACCGGTACAGTTCGACAAAGGAAGGACAATCTAGGACAGTA
The DNA here is from genome assembly GCA_014170235.1 of Listronotus bonariensis. NCBI lineage: Eukaryota > Metazoa > Arthropoda > Insecta > Coleoptera > Curculionidae > Listronotus > Listronotus bonariensis. The sequence goes on from JACEGR010006152.1 coordinate 27,158, forward strand.
TGTTATTTGTAATCGAGTGTTGTGTGATGTGTTTAGGTAAATCTGTAATATTTTTGTAATTAATTTTTTTGTGGTGTTTATTTACCAGAAAAAAAATAATTTTAATATTATTAATGATTTAATATGCAGAGAAAAGTAGCCTAAAAGTAAAATTTGATAATAAATCTTTTTTAACCCACCGTATATGTAATATTAAGTTATGAAAGGGTCATTGTTTTGATGATATACAATACGCGGGAAAGGTCAAGACCATTTCTAATAATGCTGAGCTAGCTAGCTTCAAATAAACATTTTTTATTTACCAAGTCAGATGTTTTTGTATAGTACATATGTAGTAAAGTTAATGAGTAATAATACTATGTATTTAAAGTGTTCAATATAGAAGGTATAAAATTAAGGCCACTTTCCTCTAAAAATAATCTTAACCGTTACAACTATATTTAAATAAAACAACTTAAAAAAAAACTCAAATTTAGAAATTATTCTGTTAACAATAGAAAAAAATTAACTTTTTATTATGATCAATGACAAATCTTTTATTTTTTAGAAAAAAAAGTCAAATCAATTAATTATTTTTTGGATTAAAGGCTATTTGTACATTTTTTTGTTTACATTTATTGAAAAAAATCTTAGATAAAACTTTTTTGATGTTTTTAAAACTTTGGAAAGTTAAGATTATTTACGTTAATTTACATAATAGGTTAAACATTGTTAGATTTTTTAAATTTTTGTAAGCTATATGGAACTATCGTTTTCGGTAATATTGCTATTTTTTTAAAGGGTTTAAAGTAAATTTGGCTCATTTCTAATAGTGTTGTGGGTCCAACGCTTTCAAGAAAGGGGCATATGTGAACAAATAGTATAAAAAAAAATATACATTTTGGGAATTTTAAAAATATACATTTTTGGGAATTTAAAAATAAGTATACATTTTAATTAGTTTACTTAACATTGGAAAATTTGCTACATAAAAATATACGTGAGGTGTCAAGGTCTTAAAAGTATAAATTAAACAATTTTCTAGGTTACTTTTATAATAATAAAATAAAAACATTAAACAAACTAGGTAGCGTAGAAATGCAAAAACAAACACTGGAAAATTTGATATTTAAAGAAGAAAGAAAGGAATTAAAAGGGGGTTAGATTTAGATAAGAAGTAGGTAGTAACAGTGAAGTTCAGAAAAAAGTTAAAGTTGTAGTTAAGCCCCGTACGGGCTACTCCGAGTGGGGGTATGCCCGTACAAAATTACGAAGTTAAGTTAGTTCCCGTAGTTTAGTTAAAATTGCCAAGATAGTTTTTGCCCACCGGTCTCATGGTCCCAAGAAGATAGTTCCATATGGTAAATTTGCCCCAAGTGACGTCAAGTAGTATTTCAAAATGTCAATGTATTCCAAGATTCTACGTCACAATATCAAAAGTAGTATTTCTTATAACGTCTAAGGAGACCTTTCAACTGAGGATAAAATATACAGGGTGTTTCATTTAAAAACCTAACTTTGTGTTATAACTTAAAATTAAAAGTCAATGAAAAAAATATGGGTACGCCACTAAATCCTACATGAAAATCCCTAAATCTTTTCCATTTACATTATCTTTCTATCTCTAATATCAAGCGAGTTACAAGTGCATGGCCAAATTAACAAAATTTGAAAAACACTCTGTATCTCCAAGACGCATCATGTTAGTAATTACTTACTATTACCACTAAATTTGTTTTAAAAATTGAAATCGAGGTTGCGCAATCAGATTTATTTTATCTTTTTAGTTTTGCTATACCCTGCAAAGTCAACGAAAAGGCGCCACCCTGTACAATCAAATTAGTTTAGAAGATAAGACAAAATAAAACAAGACAAAAAGCCAGAAGCCAAAGGCCAGGACGTCCCAGACTCCGAACCTAGAACGTCAAAATCCGCAGAAGTCTGAAAGGAAAGAAGCCGAGTTGAAACGGGAGAGCAGCTTCGATGAGCCTCTTCTTACCCAGAGTGGCATGCGCAGGCAGCATCCGCCGTAATTGGGAGGAGATTTCAAAAAGAAGGTCTTGATATAGCCTTCATACAGGAACCATGGCTGAGTAACGGAACCATTAGAGGACTCGGCTTAAGTGAAGGTAAGCTATTGTACGATGCAGAAGCCCCTTATCCCAGGGCTTGCATCCTTTATAATAGCAACCGTATGAATTGTACACTAATTCCAGAGCCTTCGCCGACGATTTTTTTACAGCAAAAACACAGCAGATGGAGGCACTGAGACCTGGATGATTTGCTGTGCTTACTTCCCCGGTAAAAGAGAACTTGCCCCCCACTTTTGTTGGAAGACATAGTGGCCTATTGCAGGGGACCGACATAAACAACAGAGGTGAGTTTCTTTTAGAATATAAATGAGGTAAAGGGTTAGATATAGCCAATATAGGCTTCGAACCAACATTCGTTACATTAAGTAGGCGTGAGGCCCTCGACCTCACAATTTGTGGCCATAACGTAAGTGACGAAATAACTAATTGGTATGTTTCTGATGAGCCTTCGTGCTCGGATCATCGCCACATAAGGTACGACCCAAACCTAAAAACTTCGCAACTGACAGTTAGCAAATTCCGTAATCCCAGGAGGGCAAATTGGGATGGCTTCAGGGCTGCGCTTAAGAGAGGGATAGCTAAAATAGTCACAGTGAAGGACTTAGATCTGGAAGTAGAGCAAATAAGGCGATTTGCAGGGTAAAAAAGTCGTGGGAGCAATTCTGTGGGGAGATTTCAAAAACACCCGTGTGCGCTAGGGTGCACAGGATCATGGCAAAAGATGGTTCCGATCAAGAATCCGGCCTGCTTAAAAGAGCTGACTGCTTATACGTCAGCACAGTGGAGGAGAGCCTGATGCTGCTAATAAGGACACATTTTCCAGGCTCTTTAATAATCACCAACTCCTTAAGGCCAACACAACCCACAATTTCATAATATGGGCCTTAGGTGAATTTGAGCCATTTAAATCACCAGGCCTAGATGAAATCTTCTCAGTATTTATGCAAAAACGACAGGACATCTTAATGCTACCTTTATGCACAATTTTTAACGCATGTGTAGCCTTGGGCTACATACAAAAATAAGGCAAAAGTCAAGGATGATTTACCTACCCAAGGTAGCAAAATCCTTAGACAGATCCCCATGTCATATAAGACCAATCAGTTTATCTGTCATAAGATCTACCCTAGGCGCAGTAACAATGGAGGCTAAAGTGGGGAGAGGCTGCCCACAGGGAGGCGTTTTATATTGAGTAGTCTTGGTAGAGATGAACTTCTTAACAAACTGACTGAAAAAGGTACCACTGCCTGGGGTATGTGGATGACCTGGCCATTGTGGTCAGTGGGAGTACATATCGGGCAGAATACAGAACGCCGTAGACGTCGTTGATGAATGGTGCAAACAGGAGGGAGTTTTAGTCAACCCTCATAAGACAATAACTGTCATTTTCACAAAAAGAAGGGCGCTGGAAGGATTCGGACCTCCCAGGCTCAACGAAGTGGAAATTCTCTTTTCAAAAGAGGTCAAATATTTAGGAGTCCTTTATGACCAAAAATTGACCTGGGGATCACACTAAAGCAAAGTTACTCAGAAGGCAAAAATTACCCTGGGACTTTGCGGAAAAAATTGGGGACTTAGCCCGAAGATAAACCTGTGGTTGTACAAAATCATACCAATCATAACCTACGGTTCAATTGCCTGGGGTGCAAAGACGCTACAAAAGACGGCAACAAGGTAATTACAAAGTATACAAAAACTGGCTTGTCTATGTATTACGGGGGCCATGAAAACGACTCCTACGGCAGCTCTAGAAGTGCTGCTTAACCTACCGCCCCTTCACATATTCATACAAGGTGAAGTAAAAGCGGTACAATACCGTCTCCAACAAGGCCAGAGTCCTATTATAGAACAGGAAAGGGCCAAACAATGAAGATTTAAGGAGGACCAAGAAGTCAACTCACTGTGTGAGATGCCTTCGGATAAAATGATACCAAGCTGCTGGCTAAACAAAGGATTTTAAACAATTATACCAGATAAAAAGGACTGGGAGGCAAGCCCTCCCTTTAAAGCCGCCCTAATCTGGTATACAGATGGCTCCAAAACGGACCAAGAAGTCGAAGCAGGTATATATGGAGACAAACCGGGCAGTTACATGGGTAAAATCATAGTAATTTATTTGACAGCCAGGCAGCCATTAGGGCGATCAGTTCATGTAAGATCAGTTTCAAGCTGGTGCAGGACTGCGTTGCCGCCCTGAAAGAGGTGGGTCCGTCCAACAATCTAACTGTTGCCTGAGTACCAGGACATAAGGGCCACTAGGCAATGAGGAAGCCGATAAAATGGCGAAGAAGGGTGCAGGCGGGGCAATGGTAGGCCCCGAGCCCTACTGTGGTATTCCGTCATGCCAAGTAAGGTCATCTATTAGATCATAAATAGTAAGGGAATCCCAAGACTGGTGGATAAGAACAACAGGACAGCGTCAGGGGAAAAAATTCATAAAAACATACTCAAAATTTACAACAGGCCTTTTGAATTACAACCGAAAGGCAGTAAGAATTATAGTGGGTCAACTAACAGGTCATTGCAAACTGAATAAACACCTGGAAATAATAGGCTTGGCAGAAGAAAACCTAGGCAGGTTCTGCCAGAAAAAAGGAGAAACCGCAGAACATCTGTGATGCTATTGCAAAGCCCTTTGTCGTCTGCGGGTTGCAAGGCTGGGTGAGGAAAAACCTAAAGCAGCAACCTTTACCATGGAGCCAGTTTTAAGATTGTGAAGTCTGATTAAAAAGACCGTCTTGGACAGCGTGCTCTAACATATGGATGGGGGATACACAATAAACTTGAGCTGACTGCAGTGTTAGAAGATTACAATCCACCTCCAAGCTAATCTCATCTAATCAAGTCTAATCTAATCTAAGACAAGCAAAAAAAAATTAAAGTATTGGTTCTAAATCTTGCCGATCAAATTGTAGAAGAGCCTGTTATATCGCATAGTTCTATACTTTTTTAGCGCACTATCTACTAGCAACAGTTACCTATTAATTGTGCATGCCATTTTAACCTAATGAAGCTTATTTCGACACTTATCATGACATTTGCCACCTAAGAAGAATAATTCATTATCAAAAGTCCATTTACTGTATAAGAAAAATGCATAACACAGGCCCACAAAGAAAAAATAAGTGGTGTGTGCTGGGTGTCAGACCCTATCATGAAGTCCAAGCAATCTCAGTCCGGGCAGCGTTACAGAAGGTGCAATTTTAGTTAGTTAGATTCTCGCGAGTTTTTAAATTTATTTTATTTTTCCATTTTTTATCAGAGTTTGTGTGTTTAGTTTGATATCCTTTTAACTAGTTTTTGGTAGAGTCTTTTGTGGCTGTTCCTTCTGGGAGCCGACTGTGGTAACGCTGCGTTGACGCAAGAAAAAGTGAGTTAAAAGTTCTCAGGTTGCGAGCTTTGTTGATATAACTTAAGCTTAATCGTTTTAACAGTAATGATTTTAATTTTCTGTTTTGGTTTCGTTTTAAAGAATTAATGACAGTGACGTTTTACAACTTAATTGCTTCGTAAAAATACAATTGCTTAAATAATCAGAATGCCTTAGAGCATGGGTTCAGGTTAAAAATAAGATCTCTGTAAACAAGTTTTCAAATTGTAACATCCCTGTTTGTGTAAATTTCAAAGTAAATAATAAAAAACCAAAAAAATCAGCAAAATTCAAAAACAAAAGATGTTTTTTACTGCTTTAAAGAATAAAGAACCTTTACCTTTTTGAGTTGCTCCGGACCAGGATTCTTGGTTGGCGGTGCCTACCACCACGGAAGGTGGCTGTCCTGCCGAGAATATAAATATAAATAATTTACTAAAATTTTAAAACCATATTTGTCAAACTTTGGGGTTAAATCTTCCGGTTCGGTTTAACTTGCAAGTCGGTTGGGGGTATTGGGGGATGCGGGAAACCTTTCCTTATCCAACCTCACAAAAATCAAACTTACAACCCAACTGCAAATTTCAAAATTACAGAAAACGTGTCGCGGTGTATGTCGTCTCTGCGGTCTACAACCCGCCCATTTTAGGTGACGTAGATGGAACCGAAGTAGCTCAAGGAGGCTCGTAGATGTCTGTGGGGATGCAGGGGGAACTATCCTTCACTGTCAGTTCCGAAGACGCGCCCACGGCCTAATCTATGAGGACTCCGAGTATGTCAGAGACACATGAACTTGACGTTTCGACAAGGCTATGGCAGATCACTGATACAAACGAAACTTTAATTTTTAACGGTGACAGTTTGGAAAACAATGGTGTTCTAAAGAAGTTTGACGAGAGTTACCATAACTTACAGATGGGGTATGTTACTAAGTTTAAAATTCCAAGTTAAATTAAACAAAACGCACTAAAGACTTTAGCTGACAGACAGGCGGAACGGGGCGCAGCGAAACGATCGGCGTTCCGCGGTAGGACTAGCACTAACGGTACAGTAAAAAAGATATCTGTGACAAGTTACGATACCAAGCGCGATTCGGGACGTTAGCCAGCCCGTGTAAAAAAATAAAACGGCGTAAAGACCCTGAAATGCCCTAGTCAACCAGAATGGCAAGCCTCGAACTTACCATTACAACCCCCTAGTCGGGCGTATTTTTTCCCGCTGAACACGAAGAATCTGAAGTCAAAACTGGAGGTCAAACTGCAAAAAACCTAACTGCGGGGACCAGGGGGCACTTGCATTTTTTATATTGAAAGGGGGATTATGTAGCACCTTATTTTAAAGGCTGGGTCCTCTATTTAACACTACTTTGTTTTAAAAAATCAGCCCAGCCGTTCCAGACTTACAATCATTTTGCTTAAATACTATACAGTGCTGTTTTAATGGTATTGGCTTGTAAGTCTGGAACGGCTAGGCCGATTTTAAAAAATAAAGTGACATTAAATAGAATATTTGCCTTTAAAATAAAATAAAATAAAATAAAATGCTTTATTACCCCCTTTCAATAAAAAAAATGCTAGTGCCACCTTGGCCCCCGCAATTCGGTTTTTGGCAGTTTATTTTATATTACCACTTATTTTTATTTTTTATTATAAACAAAACCTGTTTTTGGTTTTTGCTAAGAAAATAGGCAGACATCTATTACAGAAAGATTTTTTAGCCGGGATGCTCCAAATAATCAAAGATTAGCAGCTCAGAAAAAAATTGAGAGACCAAGATTGTCGCTTCTGCAACAGCTGATTATGAGCAAAACGCACGAAAGACTCTTGAGGTTAAAAATTAAATTTTAAAAAGTGTTGAAAAGGATCCAAGTCTAAGTACACTATAGGTTTGGAACTAAAGATTAAAGATACAATTACTCGGGTTTAAGGAGAGCATTTGCTGCATCCGTATAATATTTAACCAGTAAAAGAGCTTTTACTGTAGGATATCACGCAAGAGCTCTGTAGGTTGATTAATAAGACTCGTGGGATGAGTGCTGTTGTACACGAAGCTATCCTTTTGGTAGCATAGTAAACAGAAACTTTGATCTCTAACCCATAAGGCTCAGGGTTTAATTCCCAGCCTGGCCGATACTTTTCGGTAGAAGTTATTTAAAAAACCATCGCATTGTCTAGAAGGTGCTGTGAAATGCAAAAACTTAACGTTTCCGTGCTTGGACAACGTTGATGAAAGAGGGGAAATTTAGTTACCCGTCACCCACGGTACTCTAGTACTTACGCATAGGCTTTTATTCACACAGATTAAAAAATGGCGTTATAAACACGTCAGCTAATTAAGATACGTTTTAGGTGAAAATTATTGACAATTCTATTATTGTCCGGGTATTTTATCAGCTTGCTTAAATGGTGAAAATTACCTAAAACGTTTCAAACATACTTAATTATTTAATATATTTAAAAAATCCTTTTTCCTACTCGCGTCTGAAAGAACTCCTTTTCGCACTAGTGCGGAAAAGTAAAAACATTTTAAACCAAATTTTATAGATACGCAATGAAGAATTTTTATTTACCAACATTAATAATAAGTATAAGTAGGGTGTTAGGTAGCATTGTATTAAAATAATAAAAAGAAAATAATGAAATTTGGTTTTAATGTTTTTCTTACGTTTGTAGAAAAAATAGCGGTCCTAACACGTGCCGAAAGTGCCTTTTCTGCCCTTGACTAGATTTTAATTACTTAAAACTGTCGCAGCAACTGTTTTACCCTTATGACCACTAATTTAAATCACTCTCAAACGCATTTTTAAAATATTTTTTATAAATGTTATTAGAACATTTTTATGACACTACAAAAAGTTACAAACATGGCTTAAAAAAATGGCATTTGTTTGTTTTTAACAATATCAGCCAACAAATAGATAACACAGACACTTTTTAAACTGACTTATCTTTCTAGAACTAAAATCTTATAAAAACTCAAAATAATTTTTTTAAAAGGCAGTTTATGAAGACAGTTATGTAAATAGCAATAAGGGTTTTCATAACCGGGAAATTTTTCTTAAAAATGCCGGCATAAGGAAATATAAATAAACCCATGCATATCGTTTTTACTTCATGGACGAGCAACCTTGATTTCGCAGTTCTATGGGTTTTAAAACTTAAGTAGACTTAAAAAAACAATATTGAAAAGCAGCGTCAAATGACTTATTAAAAGTTTTTTTTTTCTGTTTTAAACTAAATTTATTTAGTAAAAATGCCTTTACGAATAAAGAAGCTGTATGTATGATTGCTGTTTAATTTAAATGCTATCAAATCAATAGCTACAAGGGAGTATGCATTGCGTTATCCAAACCGGCGTTATTACCACAAAAGGGTTTTTCCATGCTTGGTGCAACGATTACGTACCACTTGAAGATTTCGCAGACCTGTATTTCAAAGACGGCGTAATGCTGGAACCAAAGAAAATGGAATCGACGTATTAGCATATACAGGGTGTTACAGAATAAGATGCTGATTTTTAAGGGTGTTAATCCTTAGGTGATTTTAAGAAGAAAAGTTTAAATAAATCTATGCCCTAAACCTCTTAAGTTTTGAGCTACAGGCAGTTAAAATTTTTAGAAAAAATCAACGTTTTTTATAATAACTTTTATCCAATTTAAATATTTAATATTTTTAAAAATTTGGTAGACGTCTGCTATGAAACAGAAGCCATATAATTTTTACCAGTGTCCTACATGAGGGGTTTAGTTAAATATGTTTTAAGAAAAAAAAGGTACGCCACTGCAATATTCCAATTTATATATATATACAGGGTCATCCAAATTAACTGTCCGTCATTGGTAATTTCGTTATTATTTAAAATACGAAATAGTTTAAATTAGCAAACTAGTAGCATTTTTACGCTCTTTAAGACTGAAGATTAGAAAAAACAATTGGGAATCGGGTTGCTGAGTTATACAGCGAAATACCCCTTTAAATGGAACACCCTGTATATTTTATCACATTAGAAAGTTTTTTCAAAATGTATGTAATATATCCAATTTTTCATAGTTTCGGAAATATGGCCATCACCTTGTATGTGTACCTATTGTATACTATAAAAGTGACTCCAGGCTGTTTTCGGATGACATTTCTAAATTTAAGTTATATATCTCGTTTGACACACTTTGGGGCTTTTGCAGGTTAGGTAAAAAAGGATTCTGAATTCATGTTTTTATTCCGTTTTCTTGGAAAGAACGTCTTAACAGATGCGCGCATTTCAGTAAGTAGATATTGAACCAATTCTTTAAACATATCATCTTAAAATATTTCTGAATCATAAGCGATAACAAACTCATTAACTAATTTTCCTCTTACCAAAACAAATAATCTAAAAATGTAATTTTCTTTTGAAGGCGGTCATTTTATTACAAGCCGAGATCAGTGTTGTCTCTTTACCATCTAGTAATTAATTGAATTTGTTTTGTTTTTCAAAGATATCTGCCATAAAAGACAGCGGGAGTAACCATATTTAATCATAAAAACGGTCTTTTCAATTAAAGTAAATATCTGTGAAAAACGTTAGTAAATCACTTCCGTGAACTTTTTCGCACGCGACTAGGAAAAAGGATTTTTTAAAATATATTAAATAATTAAGTATGTTTCAGATGTTTTTAGTATATTACATAACAAGTGTTGAAAGCAATATATTTAACACGAGTGGGAAGATTGTCATTACAATACCACGAGTTGAAACTTACTTTTGACACGAGTCATGTACAATATTTTTCCCACGACCAAAAAATATTCCTTATGATTCTTAAATTATTTTTGGTGCCGAAAACGGTTTTCTGCCGTTTTTATGATTTTTTTGAATCTGATCCAAAATACCCCATTTTTAATTAATTATAACTTAACAAACTTCCGGGATCGGTGAGTAAATAGGGGTGCTGCGCGGGGTAAAATAAGTAAAATGAATTAATATTCATTTAAATTAAAGTAAAAATCATTCTTTTCTGAATATTTTTGTTAAAAAATAGAGAAATTTAAAAGAAAATGAAAATTTAATTTTCATAACCTTAAATTGGCAAAAAAGGTTAAAGAAACGGCATTTATAGGAAGTAAAATATGAAGAGCATTTGGCAACATTGGGAATATGTTAAAGGGATAATTGCTTTTTTAATTTCTTAATAAAGCAAATAAAAAAAAGATTTAACTAACCAGAACTAACCAAGACCCCCTTCGGGCCCGTTAAACTTTATTGAAGTTAAATTTCAATATTTGTGTTGAAAAGATCTTTTAAAAAAACATACATACATACATGAAATGTTTCAATAATTTAAATATATAATTTATGGGTTAACAAAAAATAACAATAAAATAACTGAGAAAAAAACATAATATTAAGTTTTTAGTTTTAGTGAGAATTTCAAATATTCTTATTATTTTCTACTGTATGATAAAAATTAAGAGTAAACTGATTATTAAAGCAATTTAAAAATTGTACAGGCGTCTGTGAATTTGTAGCAGTATTTTTAAATATTTTCTGAATATTTTGATTGTTTACTGTATAGATTGCTTGAGAGCGTGAGTATATTATCTGCATTTTCTATTAAAGTATTTTCTTTTAGTTCAGTAATGACTGGCTTTGTTCTCTAGATTCATGTCCTACTTCATGAACTATTTTCTTAGCAACATTCTTTCTATTTGCTTCAGAATCTTCAATATAGCTTTCAGCTACTGTTGAAGACTTCCACCCTCCATGTCTTTTAAGCGCGGTGAGATCTCCCCCTGTATCTACCAGAATTGTTTTAGTTTTAGGATGCTTTGTTCATGAAAATTTTAAATAAAGAGTTTTTCAATAAAGGTGGGTAGTTGTTGAAATGGAATAAAACAAGCTGTGTGTGAGGTATAAACAAAATTATTTTTTTATTTGAAAGGCTCATGTATGCCATTAAGTATGAAATACCACATCATTCAAATGCCCGCCTCGGCTTCTTACGAGTGGTCCAATATTCAATGACTCTTCCGCAAAAATCGGGCTGAATTTGAGCGATGGTCTGTGTTATGTTCACCTTTAGGGCATCGGTCGATTCCGTTTTATTTGCATAGACCTGCGACTTCAAGAAACCCCACAGGAAGAAGTCTAGCGAGGTCAAATCACATAACCTTGGTGGCCAATACACATCACCCCTGCGAGAGATAACCTTACCCTCAAATTGTTCATGCAAAATGTCAATCGTGGCGTCCTGTTGGAACCACATGTCGCCTAGGTCCATATGGTTCAATTTGGGCCATAAGAAATTGGTTATCATCGTTCTGTAACGTTCGCTGTTGACGGTGACCGCCTCACCAACGTCGTTCTCAAAAAGTACGTACCAATGACTCCGCCGGCCCAAAATCCACAACAAACGGTAACTTTTCGAGGATGCATAATCACCTTGTGAGCATCGCGTGGGTTGGTGTTGTTCCATATACGGCAATTTGTTAATGCACCCATTCATCCAAAAATGCGCCTGGTCACTAAAGATGATTTTTCGGCCAAATTGGGATCCTCTTCCAAACGATTTTAAACCCAGTCATCGCATAAACGTTGTTATCTATTGTCATGAACTTTGAGCCCCTGGGTCAGTTGGATCATGTACGGGTATAGGCCCAAGTCCCGACGCAAAATTCGCCAAGTTGAAGGTTGTGAAAGGCCGAGTTCTTGTGCACGGCGAGGAATCAACTGCCTCGGGTTCTGCTTTACACTTTAATGGACTACGGCGATGTTCTCGACCGATCCTGCGTTTCTTGAACGAACGGGTGTTGGCTGATTGTTTACTGAACCAGTGGTCTCAAATTGGGCCACCAAACGTTGAAAAGTCGACTGTAAAGGGCCACCACTTTTACCGTAAAAGGTTTGCATTAACGAACACCTATTTTAATAATAAAGTTTTATCATTTGAACGTCCTGTTTAATCGTGTAACTTGCAATGAGTAACTGAGTAATAAACAAAAGATTGTACAGATGTCACCAAAACAAAATGGCTGCCACGGGCCACCAAAATCTACCCTCGCCAATTGAAAAACCCTTTATTTTTAAGAATATCGTTCTTGACAGCTGTATGTCATTTTATTTGATAATGAAGATGTAATAAATATTAAAAAAAACATTCAAACCTTCTTTAAAAACATCAATTAAACTTACTACTAGAAATTTAATAATATTAAATACATTTTTTTAGAAAAACGTTGGGTAATAACATTCCGCTAAACGTTAAAAACTAAATACAAAAATATTTTTATACTTTATTAGCATATGTTATTATCCAACTTCATTCTTTTTTTTAATATTTTTAAATTCTTAGTAAGTTTTATTTATCTTTTTGAGGTCGGTTTGATTTTTTTTTAAATATATTTTTTTGTTTTTAATTTTTAACATTTATTTGGTGACCATCCACTAAAAAACAATACTACTACCTTTCTCTCTCATGTAAACTCCTCGCACAAAACGCTAATTCTACCCCAAATAGGTATAAGTTGGATATAAACGGAAACACCTTACCCACAAAATTAAATATAAGCAATTACAAAATAAAAATATGAAAGACAACGACATCGACTTGACAAATAAAAATATTTTAACATTACATTGTTGTCGTACCTGTGTCTTTCACTATCCTGATTGGGTATTCTTATGGGACCACCGCGGAAGTGCACTCTTTTAAATAAAAAGATTTTTTTAAATTGGTTCACAATTGACGGAATAATCGCTGTATATATGTACATAAAAACATGTGTCGAACATATAACCTCCTTTTCTTTAAGTAGGTTAAAACTAAAACAATTTTAAAATATTAGTATAATAGCCTACGTTTTTTGCAGTAGCTTCTAGATTACGCAAGGCTCACACTAAAGTGGCAAGCAAGTGACGAGGCGGCAAGGTGGTAAGCTAGTGGCGAATAACGACTTTAAACCCCTCAAAAATTAAATATTTTGGAGACTAGTGGTATCCATCTGAAGCCATATACTTGCCAAACACCATTTCATCGCCACTCTACTTTAATGCGCGCTTTTGCATTTTTACGTACGTTCAAGGGATTCACTTCACACACACTTGACACTAACATCTGGTTGTCACGTCACTTGCTTACCATTTTAGTGCGCGCTTCGCCCATGGAGTGTCATATAATATGATGACATGTATACCGCTTTTAAAATAAACTTATTTAAAAAAAAAAATTGTTTTACAACATAATTACATGTAATATTAAAAAACAGCTTTTTTATGACCACATTCACTAATGTTAAAATGTTCTACAAATAGATACATTTATTACTGGATAGTTATAGCTATATTTACCTTTAGCCTATACAGTGCATTTCTTTAATGTCCCTTTTTTTTATTTTGTAAACCGATTAATTTAAAAAGTAAAACTCTAAGGTATAAAATTGATGTATGAATACTATATTTTAAAGTGAAATTAACATATGAAAATTTTAAATGAAAAGGGGGATTTCGTGTTACATCATTTTAAAGGTCACGATAAGGACTTTATAACCCTAAAATATAAAGTTAATAACTTTACGTAACACAAAATGGCGGTTCTTTAAAAATATCCTAAATACATGATTTGGATGGCCATTTTGGACATTAAAAAAATGAACTGTATAGTAAGAGCCTGTGACCGACAGACCTTTGTTATTTTGTAAAAGCTGAATTTTAGATATGTTACTTGGGTACCCATTAAAAGATATTTCTTTATTCGCCACACAGTTCAATAGTTCTAACCCCTTGGCAGACAAACATTTTCGAGTTGCCTAATGGTTCGAGGATGTCCATTATTATTTAACAAGATATGATAACAAGTATTAGATAGAAGTTGTAGGGTTTCTTAATAGGTATGCCCCAAAAATTTCGATGCATACAGCGTGTCCTCACTCTGTATACATCGAAATATTTTTAGGACATGCCTGTTTGAAAACCCTACAACTTTTATATAAGACTATTTGTTATATATTGTTAAATAACAAAAACATTTGTCCAAGGGGCTGAAAATGTTAAAACTGTCTAGAAACTGGGGAAATATCTTCTTATTAGGTACCTCCAAGTAACATATCGATACACTAATTCGGAAACCGGCTAACTTAATTTTCGTTTAAAATAAAAGTTAGTTACTTGAACTGTTATAAGATCTAAAATAATAAGAAGTCCTATGATTTCTTTATTTAAAATTACTTCAAAAACATTCATCTACGTAACAAATAATAAAACACTCTATTTTAAATTATTTTAATCTTTTTTATAAAATATTTTTGTCTCTGCTGTAAAATTTTGTGGATATGAAGTTAGCCGAAACGAAAATTGAATAAAACCTAAATTAATTATCAATGCAATTGCCTTTGTGGGAAGGTAAAAAATTGGACCAAGAGGGCATTTAATTTAAAGCATTGTTATGGAATCATTGAATAAAAGAGAGGAGATTTAAGAGAATATAATATTTTAAACGAAATAAAATGATGAAAAAATTTTTAATTATTACAAGGTTATTTTGAGTCAGCCTCTCTGCAAACCAGAACAGAAGTCCAACAATTTAAAATAATTAAATTATTGTGGGAATAAAAACAATTAGTCAAAAATAGGAATGATAAAGTTGATAAATACTATAGTATCATTTTCGACGAAAAACAATTACAGTTTTTCCTGGAATATGTGGGCAATCTTTATCTGGATTTATATGGAACACATGAAAATAATGTGCCAAGTTTTTATAAAAGTACCCTCTTACAGAGATATGAGTTTTTAAAGGACGCCGCTAAAACTCGCTTTTTTATTAAATAACTTTTATAGTGCTTGGTATATTGTAATCTTTTATTATTCTGACAAAAAGTAGTACGGAATCCTTGAAATGGTTGTAACATATGGTTCTTTGGTTTATCAGGGATGGACAAACCCCAACATAGAAGTACAAATGATTTTAATACCCTGTATAATAAAGAAGTTAAAAAAAAACATTTTTGATAGCTTGAAACTTTGGATTTCGATAAATTAAAGGGTTTTTAAGAAATACAAATAAAATTTTAAACATTAACAGTGGCGGTGCAATACGATGAAATTTACGATCATCATTCTTATTTTTTTTTCATCTAAAATAATAGAATTTACGTTTAATGAATATGCGGATATATCAATGCATTTAATGTATGGAGTTGACCTATGCAACACCTCAGAAGAATCTATACTAAGCTAGATTTCCGAATCAAAAAATGTTCCATTGCAAAACCTTTGAAAGTATAGACTATCGTCTATAAAGACCGGTATGGTTATTTGCTAGGTGTATGTAATGTTTTAATGATTAATAGGTTTTTTACAAATAAATACAGTGTTGGTATTTTAGGGACTTAAAAAATTTGGTTTTAACTTTGGAATTTACATTCTTCAAAAAATGTAAGTTAAAGACAACATATTTAATGCAATAGAGGCAGATCTTTTAACAAGTGTCCGAAAATTAGGTGTACAGGTTGATTGCCCGAAATCAATTATTTTTACCAACTTTCATGCACTACAGTTACATCTGTACCACCTTCAGAAAGATCATGGCCTTCTTCCCGAAGACATTCCTGAAAGGAGTACTTCTCAGGAACTTAATAAAAAACTCGCATTTTTTAAATGAAACACCGTCATATTTAATATGACTTTCTTTTAGTAGAGGAGCCCAAGATGCTAAATTTGCAGTTTATCGAGCGTTATAGAGACCTATTATGTTGGAAAGCTTAGATAATAAGAAGAAAAAAATGTTATATAATTATACCTTTTCATCGAGGCGTTAAGCGGCTATAGACTTTTAAGTGTGCCAAAAAATATTTTTATTATTTCGGCTTGTGGAACCAGGCTCGAGCATGTCAAAAGGACGTTTTTTTACAACTTTATAGCTCACCGCTTTCTTTACGTCCCTCTCAAATTGTCAGACTAGTGGAATATACACTCTTTAGCATGCAATTAACTCACCCTATCCTAATATGACGCGCACGACAATTTCTGATGTATATTTTTGTTTTTTATGATCGCCCCTGTATACGGGGCTCATATTTGGTGGAGTTATTTAATCGGGTGCAAGGTATCCTTCGGTATAAATCTGACGCGCTATAGTAACTTCAGAAATCCCCTCTTGGGCTCCCCTACCATTTAATAGTTTTAGAAATACTAATTTAACCAACTTTGTATCTCTACTAACAAAGAAATTAGCAGTAGTGCCTACTAAAGTTTGATCACCCTGTACATAGCGAGAAGAAAGCTAGTAATAACTTTTTGTGCAGTTAGGTGTAAAATAAGAGAGAGGCTTTCTTTTACCCGGCATTCCCATATTTATAATATTTTATATGTGTAAGCTACTGCTGACAAATAGAATATTTTTTATTGTGTATGTACGTAGTGTACTTATACATATTATGGTAATTACAACACTTAAAACTTTTTAAATCGTTATATCTTTAAAAGTATGACTCCTAGGAAAAAAATATTTGGACATTTAGGTAAATAATCACCTGTTCTACAATTTTTTTGTTTTCGCTAATTTCACGATTAAACTTACCATTTACCTAAAAATCGAGAAAAAACCCGTCTTTGTGACCTTTGACTCCAAGCATTTTTTTCATTCGGTTCGATCGATGAGGAATTTTTACATTTTATTTATAATAGTGTTTTAAACAGTCTTACCCATTTTCAGTAGGTTGCAAATTTTTATAACCTGACTCCTATTTTTGGTCTAAATTAACCGGACTAATAAGAAAGGCTGTGGAGACTATGAAAAGACAATAAACTTTTTTAATGCTTTACCCAAAAAAAAGTAAGTAATAAAATTTGTTATAAACCATTTTTTTGCGAGATAAAAAATACTAGAAAAAATAGTGTTCTTATAGGGAAACTTGAATTTTTTTACTTATGACATAAAAATTTTATGAAAAATTTTATTGTGGATTCCTTACTTAGTATAGGTCAATAGTATGAACAGACGAGGGTTTTTGGATATTATACATTATCTATTTTAACAGCAAACGGATAATTTTTTAAATGCAACAGTGTATATTTTACTATGTTTGGAGTTCTAAGACAATTCGTAATCAAAATGTGACATTTTAAGAAGTTTTAAAGTCTAATTAAATTTTTTTGAACCATTTTTAATATTTCATTTAGGTAGTTATGATTAAGCGCATATTATTCTAAAAACACCACGTCATTTTAGGAAAATACCATCGCAACATTTTAGTGACTAGTGGACAGTATTTAAAAAAAAGTATTTTTGACGAATCCAATAATACCAATTTATTTGCAATTGAATTAAAAATAAGAACACAAATAAAGGATCGGAGCTACTTAGATGCAATATTAATAATAGCTCCCGAAAAATCAAGTAATCGTAAAAACATTGTAAAATTTTAAATTTTTGTTTAAAATCGTCTCAAAAGTCTAAAAATATTAAAATATGAAAAAAGTTTAATTTAAAATTTCAAAACTGGAGCCATTTTTGGTTAAGCCAGAAGTAACCGAAAAGCAAGAAATACCCGAAAAGTCTCCACTTCTTATACCATTTACCTATACTAAGTCTCATTTTGATATGTTTAATACACAGGGAGCTATGTCTTGTCTACTAGATTCGTGGACAACCGGTAGACATATGTTTTCACGATATATTTTTAAAAGTAAAAAATCTGAAAAAATGATTACTTCTACCACTATAATACCTCTTGCATAAATATGCGCCAAAAACATTGAACTAATACTGCAACTGACAATCCAGAGAATTTTTATCGAATTAGTATTTTTATTCCTTTTCTAGACGATGTCATTTGGGATTCAAATTTTCGTTTCAATTCAAAGTTGTTTAGTGCATTAAAAATTACTCCTGTCAACGACAATTTTATACAAAGCAAATACTAAAATTAAATTGTTACAAACCAATTTAGCACAGTACACAAACATTTTTAATAAACGCCCAGAGCTTATATACTCCCTACTAGAATCGAAAATAGGTTTATGGACAAATAAATGGAAAAGCTGCATATATTTACCTGAGAGTGCTTTAAAAACATTTTTATTGTGCCACAAAACGGTTTCCGTTATCTATATTTATCTTTACAATTATTATGTGTGAAGCCTGTTGATGTAGCACCTGCTGAAAGTAGTTTTTCATTAAAGTTTTTCGTCGTTAAAAATTTTTAAAAACTTGTTAAGATCTACTATAAAGCACAAAGCACTAGTGGGATTAGCCTTGCTGCACGTACATACCAAAAGTCAACGAATTTATTAAAGAAGCCCTAACTCTTAGAATATAAGATGTTTCTGAATAAAATTTGGTATAAGTAAATAGTATGCGAACTTTTCAATTAACGGTTTAAACGGAAATTATTTTATTTTTGCATCTTTAAATAGAACACCTTGTATATTTTATTATTTTTGGAATTCTGAGACAATTTTAAACTAAAATGTGACTTTTTAAAAAGTTTTTAAGCCTATCCGATTTTTCTGGAACCATATTTCAAGTTGCATCTTAGCCATGATTTAAATCTAAGAACGTTAGGCGATGTCAGAAAAATGCAATCGCAAAGTTTTGGTGACTAGTATAAAAGATAGGAATAAAACAATTTGGCAAATTGACATTTTTGGGTCTTACTAAAAATTTTTAAAAGACAATCCTTTTATACAAACACTATTAATCATTTATGACGAATCTAACGATATCAATTTATTTGCGATCAGATTAAAAATGAGGACATAAATAATCATTTTTCAAATTCCCCTTTAGAATTGCCTTAGAAATCTATATATACATGGTGATACATTAAAAATTCAAAATTGGAGCTATTTCCGCTTAAACCGGAAGTTATTGGCAAGTAAAAAATATGTTTAAACTTCTTTTTTAACCATTTACCTATACGTCCAATACTCTAGGAGTTATACCTTGTCTCATAGATTACTAGAAAACCAGAAAATAACAGTATCTCCACCAAAAACCATTTTTTTGTATTAAATAAATTTACCTACCAACCTAATATCAATCTTAACTTTCGGTTTCTTTAATCCAGTCTTTGGGACAGTGTGTAGTTCACCTGAAATTTGAAAAGACCTGACATATCCAAAAGGACCCAAGGGGGAAGTGTGTAATAGATTTAAACATAAACAACATATTATACCATAACATAAACCCATATTATTTAACCATCATAACTACACATTTTTGACTGTTTAACATAATATGTATAACATAGATAATTTATTAAGCAACATTCTAATGTTTTATTCTAATTAAAATATTATTAATCTAAACCAAACTACATACCATCCCTAGTAAATAATAAATTATTTACTGACGATTCCAACAAATAAATATAAACCATCCAATACTAATTCGTGGACTTAATCAATTGTAGACCAACGTAGTTTAGCAACAGATTAATCAGGATTGAGAAATTCGACAGAGTCAAAGTGAAAGTTACCTATTGCTTTGTTAATTTAACTTTAGGGTTAAGCTATTCGAACAATATATTAATTTATAAAGAAGAAATACGAGGTTTTATCATCGCGTTAACGTAATATTATCTTATTTTTTTTTATTACCGAAATTATTTTTACAATTACAATATTTTATTTAACCTACCATGTATGTATAGGTGTATGTATGTATGTATACGTACATACGTTATTTTACGTATTACGTACACACGTACAAGGAATCGTCAGTGGGTGTTTGTTTATTTATAAATATTATGATGTTTTTTTGCCTTTGTGTATTTATGTATCTACTTATGTTTTGTCATAAATAAACGATAATATTATTAATTGTATTATACTGGGATAGTAAAAAGTACTGCAACTCTTAAATATCTTTAACACCGCTAAAGCTACATTTACAAAATTTGTTATCTGAAAGGTATTGGGCATAAAGAATTTAATAGTAATATCGGCACCGTTGCCAGATTTTTCTGTTCTGTGTACACGTATCTTTTGTTGTTTTTTTTTTAATGGAATGTCACATTTATTTTTATTGCAATAAATTGCGCAGGTTAATTTTTTGCGTCCACAAACTTTCAAAATTTTAGTTTTACTATCCGTCAAGATATGACAATACCACATTTTAAGGAAAAAGTTTAGATGCGCTCAAATATTTCTAAAACCACTTGACCTGCATTTACAACTTTTGGCATTTAAGGGTATGGACAAGTAGAATTAAACAGTGACACTGTTATTGTTGCCAGAGTTTCCAGTTTTGCGCTACTTGTAATATTTTTGGTATTTAAAAAAATGTCTCATTTATTTTACTTGCAATAAAAGCAGCGTGCTAACTTAAGTATGATTCCAAATTTTTAAAATTTAATCTTAACCCGTTATCGAGATATGACAACACGGCAATTCTATAAAAATTTGGCAACAAGGCTGTTACCACTAAACAATTGGGCATGCCAAAAACCCCTAAATATCAAATTTTGTAAACATAGCTTTTGCGGTTTTAAAGATATTTAAGCCCTTAATTACTTTTTACTGAAAGTGTAGTCAACAACTGATAAAGATAGAATTTTGAAAATTTAGAAACTTACTGAATTTAATTCGTCAAATTTAATGCAGTAACTAAAAAACTGAAAAAAAACCGTGTAGCACAAAACTGCGAAATCTGGCAACAGTGCCGATATTACTATTTAATTCCACATGTCCATAACACCCAGAATACCAAATGGTAATTATAGCTTAACTGGTTTTATAGATATTAAAAAGTTGCGGTACTTTTTACTAACCCAGTATACGGTGGAATCTTGAAACTCAATTTTGAAGCATTTATCTTTAACTGAATAAACAGAAATTTTGTAAAGTGCGTCCAATCTTACTTGTTGACATTTTAAATGTCTATAACTTTTTATTTCTTAACTTAAAAAAATGATCCAAAAACTAACTTGTACAGTGAATTATTAGTTTTTTTCTGTTTTAAAGATTACACAAACAATTTTAATAACAGAATATATTGACATAATTTTTTTTAATAGGACACCCTGTATAATATACCACTATTAAAAAGGTCTTTTAAAGAGCTTTACCAAAAATACTACATTTGATATACAGGGTGGCCCACCATATTCGACACGGTCTGTAGCTGAATAACCATCGGGTTTTTAAAAAAGTAAATACTGAAACATATACAGGTCGGATAAGGCCTCAGTATAAAATTATTTTACTCTATACAGGATGTCTCAAAAAAGTATATCAAAGTAAAAATTTTTAAATGGAACTCCCTATATTTTATGACGGTTTTAGATTCTACATCAAAAAATAATTTAAGTTTGTTAATAGTATCAAGTGTCTAATTTTATTCGTTTTTGTGAAATTTGATTTTTTTTCAAAATGCAGGGGTGCAATTAAATTAATTTTATTTTAACAATATAAACTCCTTAAACTTTTAAATTAGTTACAAGATTAGGAAAAGTCTGCCTTATTATACGTAGGTCATATAGAGATCATAGATTATACAGGGTAATCAAAAAATAATTTCAATTTTTTAGAAAGTCAAATAGCAATATCTCTCTTATTTTAAATAAAACCCCTGTATTTTTTACACCTCATGATGACAAATCAAATGCTCTTTCAAATGATGTATAGGTTGCCTATACCTATCTTTTATACTTTTTAAGTAAATTCCGTTTTAACATATTTTTATTCCAAATGTCTATTTAAATGTAAGTAGGCTGTGATAAAGCTATGCCTATTTACTAAGCCGTTATTGCAAAATGTAATTTTGTTGGAAAAAAGCACAAAACTAAATAATTTTGTATGATCTGCCACTATTTTCAAAAATTCACAAAAATTATTAGTTGCTTATAATGCTACTTCCAGAACACTTATTTCAGCTGAATGTGGTAATGATAAAACTTGTGTTTTTAAACAATCCTAATAACGCCTCTGGTCAAGTTATGACGACATTCTGTGACCTATAATTCGTTTCTTCCAGTATCCATAATCACTGTGTCAATTTTTTTAAAGCAACTATTAAGGTTATCAGATGGTTTCTCCTTGAATATTTTTCAGAATTAACTCTAGACTAAAGTAAACCATTTTTTTCACATCCTACCAGTATTATATCATTTTGTCGTTGTAGAAGAAGGGTTTTTATTTAAAATTATTGAAATTTCTTTTAAACTGACTAAAACACTAGTAATCAATAAATGGTCGTTGTTATTTTCCTAAGAAAAATATTGTTGGCTTTAGTATAATTTTTTAAGTTAAAAAATAAAAAGTAACAGACATTTAAAATGTTGACAAGTTACATCGGACGCACTGTACACACGTTTAGTTTGGATGACAATACATGGTTAACTATGTGACTTAATGATTTTATTTAAGTTTTCCCTCCTCTTTCCATTTCTTTTTTTTCCTTTTCCCTTAAATTATGTAAAATAATAGCGGCACACCTGGAAGTAAAATGTTCCGGAGGACATAAACTACCCCACTTATCGTGGACTTTGTATACAATGTTGCATAGCTAAAATATAAACTTTGCCATAACTATTATTAAATATTTTTATTAGAAATTACAAAAAGTGTTTAAATTTAATATTTATTTTTAGACTACCTTAAAATGTTAATTAAATACCTATTTTAAACGAAGCATTATGTATATTTGTTTATTTTTGGATTTTAAAAATTAAAATAATTTATAATTCTATAGTGATCCCTATACCAAAAATGTAAGAGTTATGAGGTATTTAAAATTTTTGCATAATTTATCCCCTGTATATTTCGGCAATAAAATAGGTATTTGTAGTTTTTTTGTATATAGGTATACCTTAATAAGTTGCTAAAACTTATCTTTTATTTACTTAAGCAGATAATATTAACTGAAGTGGCATAGTAAAAGTTGTAGTTCCAGAACAGCTTGTTTTTTAACCCTGTATATTTTGACGGTGCTAAAATATGTTTATATCGTTAGTTAGGTCCAAACAATTATTATTAAAAAAATTAATAAAATCCAACCGTTTTTTCCAATTTTATTATCAAAAATGTAAATTTTAGAGTTAGACCATTTTGAGCTACTAAATAATAATTTTATATCGTGTGACGCCACTTCCGTGAGAAATAGTCTATACAAAATATTTATATATATTCTACTATTTTATAATATAGCCTCTAGTCATGCATCAAAAGATGTTTCAAAAAAGCTTTAGTAAGACAAAAAATAAATTAAATTCATAGGAGGTACTTGACATCTCAACTTGGCAAATATCCAACTTTAAGACTCCATAACTGTAAAACTAGAGGCGATTGGACACTGTGCCTGAAAAACATTTAATTAGGGCATCGAGATCTATAAAATATTATTATTATTTTTAAAATTAACCGAAAGGATTAAGCGGGGTCCTTTGCAGGCAACTGACTAAATCCATTCAATTGGGCATTGAAACATATATTCACACACCATTAAGAACCCCAAACAATCCAATACCAACATAAGTACGAATTTTTGTATCAGTTCTTTTCCACCACTAACTTTGCTACCAATTCAACCCTTAACCCTTCCGTAAATCATCCAATTCCATCTATTGCCCCAGTTCCTCATAAAATACCCAATATTATTTTTAAGGTAAAACACATAAGACGTATCCTATCTTCTCTTAACACCAAGAAATTGTCTGGGCTGGATGGCATATCAGCAGTCGTTTTAAAAAATATGCCTCAGAACTTGCACCCATCTTAACTCGGCTTTTTTGGAGTTCTTACGACACAGGTATTTTTTGGAGAGCTGGAAAGCTGCACGTGTCTCTTCCATGAACTATAGACCAATTTAACTTCTCTTGGTTCTTTGTAAAGTAATGGAGAAATTCATTTATTTACAAATTCTTAAGTATTTAGAAAAACACAAAATTTTGCATGACAGGCAGTATGGATTTCGCCTCAAAAGATTTTTTTCTTAGTATCACACTGTTGAAATGAGTCTCTTGAGTTTCTAGTGTCAGATCATTGCTCTTAATATATCCAAGGCTTTTAACCAGGTTTAACATGCCGTACTCCTCAATAAACTTCCCGTCTATGGTTTTTCAACTAAACTTTGTACTTGGCTTTTTAGTTACCTATCTGATCGACGTATATCAGTTATTGTAGATCAAGCTTTTAACAAGTAAATGGATGGAGTGCCTTAGGGCTCAGTACTGGCACTTACATTACTTCTTCTTCACATCAACTTCTTCTCTCGTCCACAACTAATTTCATTTATAGGTTCGCCGACGATAGTAACCGTTACTTCAGTTATCACGTTTCTAAAGCCATCTCTAAACCTAATTTAAAAAGCAAACGCAGAGCGATGCAGATATCTCTTTTACAGGACCATAAGTTTTGTCCATTTTAATGCATTTAAAATAATAAAATCATGTTTCTTATCGCGAAAATGTAATTTTCATCATCCTTTACTTATGAGCGGCCAAGTTTTGCAGAGCAAAGATACTTTCAATCTTGTGGGCGTCACATTTCAGAATAACCTTAACTGGCATAAACACATTGTTTCTATAGCCACGACAGCCTCAAAAAGCTTGGATTTTCCCTTGAGCCAAAAAGTATTTTTCCCCTTTCGATCTCCCTTGAAATATTGTTTTCATATCTGGGGCATGGCGTCCCCCACAACCCTTAGCATGCTTGTTTCCATACAAAGTTCGGTTCGCCTTATTAATGATCCTTCACTTACAGAAAGGCTTTTTTCTCTTGCCCATCGCTGGACTGTGGGGGATTTATTGTTTTTGTAGGTACTTCCAGGCTTTTGCTCTGGTGAAGTGTCCAGTAAAATTCCTCCACTCACGATTTTCAACAGAGAAACTCTTGGTGGTGCACGTGCGCATTCCTATACGGTCTAACTGGACTGGCTCCGGACTTCCCACTGTGTTCGTTCTTTTATCTGTAAAGTTTCTAGAATGCGGAACCTGCTGCCCGCGAAGGTCTTTCCTCCCCCCAAATCTTCAAGTATTTAAGTCCTGTGTCAACCAACTCCCCTTTCGCTTAAGACACCCACGGTACGTTAGTATTTATGCTTTTAGCCTTCGCAAATTGCCCAAAGATAAAAAAAATCCAACATGGCGCATTACCCAAAAAGACGTACTAGTTATTTTTAATGCACTGCCACAATATGGGTATCAAATAAAAAGGCTTGCTGAGAGTAACTAAAAAAGAAAGTGACGTTACTCTAAATTTAAAAAGCGGATTTTTAAAAACGGCGACTTGTGATTTTGAATGCACTTCTACATTATGAGTACTAAATAAAATGGCTTGTTGGGAGCAACTTGAAAAACAAGGTGACGTCACTTTAAATTTAATATGGTAAACTTTTAAAAATGGCGGACTAGTTATTCTTATTGCACTTTTACAGTATGGGTGTCAAATAAATGAGCCTACTAAGAGTAACTCAAAAAAGAGTAACGTCACTGTAAATTTAATATGGCGGATTCCTAAAGATGGCGAACTAGTTATTTTTAATGCACTCCTACAATATGAGTATCAAGTGAAAGTGAAAGTGAAAAAATCAACTCTGGTTAAAACAGGGTTTTATTAAAATGCACTAAAAAAATAAGATAAAACTTTCTTTTCAAACTCTTGCTATTAACATTACATTACACAATTTATACAATCTAAAAGCTTTTGGCGTGATATACCTGTGTGGATAAAGAAATAAAGTATATTGCTTGATCTGATATATTTAATTTTTTTTTTATTTTTAAAATAAATAAATACAAGTATTTAAATCTCGCGCCAAGCTTTTATATCATATTAATTGTGTAATGGTCTTATACGATAACAGTAAAAGTTTAAAAAGAAATGTTCATTTTATTCTTTTAGTGCATTTTAATAGAATCCTATTTTTAGGATAGTTTTTTACTTTAAATTAATAAAAAATTCAAATGTACTAAGTTTTGCAGGTATACAGAGTGATCTATTTGGACTGTATAAAGCAATTTTCAAAAATAACTAATTATTAAAAATACATTTGGGGTAATGCAATGGAAGGTTTGAGGTTAGTTTTCAATTATAATTTGTAAGTGTTTTTAGTTTATCCGTTTAAGTAACTATTAAAATCTAAATAAAAAAAAGGATTTGTTATCCTAAGAAATAAAAAAGGTTAATTTTAAAGTTATTATAATAAATCAAAAAGTACTTATTAAACAAGTTAATAAAATAATTTCAAATTTTAGTAGACATGATTATAATATTTATCATAGATTAAAGTATCGTTGTTACGTGTTTATAATTTTTTAAAGTAAATAAATGTATTTTATGCTTTATTTGTTTTCTGGGAGGTTAAATTTAAACAACATATTATTTGGCTTTTCTCCAGAATAAAATTAAAAAGTTTATTTAACATTTTATAAAAATTAAAACTTTTATACATTATGTCGAACTATTCTGCTCTTACACAATATAATAAAAGTTATTATTACTTTTAATGAAATAAAATAATGAAATATTTAATATTAAGTTACTTACAGTACAAAGGTTTTAATCTATAAACAAAGGTTCATTAGCACTCGGTTGAAATTATTTTAATCTAATAAAATAAAATCTTAACAAGACGCCAGACGAGAACTGGGCCAATGGTTGCGTCTCAAAAATGTGGTAAATAGTTTACCAAAAATGTGGTAAATAGTTTACCAAAAATGTGGTAAACAGTTTACCTAAAAACTTATTGATAAACTTGTTAGAAAACTGAAAAAAAAATATAAAAATGAAATGTCTGATGGACACTTTAGAGTTTGAAATTACTTTGGGAAAAATTAACTGGTAAAAGACACACCTATTAGGTAGAAACTTTATTTAACATTTTATGAAAATTAAAACTTTTATACATTATGTAGAACTATTCTGCTCTTACACAATATAATAAAAGTTATTATTACTTTAAAAGAAATAAAATAATGAAATATTTATTATTAAGTTACTTACAATACAAAGGTTTTAATCTATAAACAAAGGTTCATTAGCACTCGGTTGAAATTATTTTAATCTAATAAACCAAAATCTTAACAAGACGCCAGACGAGAACTGGGCCAATGGTTGCGTCTTAAAAATGTGATAAATAGTTTACCAAAAATGTGGTATTAGGTGTATCTTTTACCAGTTATTTTTTGCCAAAATTAATGTCAAACTCTAAAGTAAAGGGGAGGAATGAAACCTTTGTATTTCTTGTAAACTCTAAAGTGTCCATCAGACGTTTCATTTTATTATTTTTTTCATTTTTCTATCAAGTTTATCAATAAGTTTTTAGGTAAACTGTTTACTGTATAGATGGCGCCAAGCCGCTATCATCAAATTTTCTTCCGTCAATTTCACTCTAAAAATAGTATTTATGCTTCAATTTCATATCCCAAAATTCCACTTTTTTAAATTAATCCGTTCAAGAAATAAAAGGAGGGGGGACATTAGAGAAACGCACCTTATGTTAAAAACTCTATGGACAAGATCCTAAAGAGCTAATTAATTTTCGTCACTGGTGTCGACAATTATTCTCTTAAAGTAATTCATTAAGAAGCATTGTTTCTTTTAACAAATCAAATTTTTGAACCATGGTTCAAAGTAATCGACACATGTTTCGGCTAAAAAAACATCTTAAATGCTAATCAGCAGTCTTGTGTCCAGTTTTACAATATATGGTAGCAAAAGGTTAAGACAGGGCTTGATTCGATATAGGTTTTGATCTTTGGAGTAACGTCTATTAAAATTTTAAGTCAATCTATGCAGACCCAAGGAATTGCCAGGTTTTACCTTTTTCTGGGCTTTATTTTTGTACTATAAGCCTTCATGAGAATGCACAAAGGCCAAGGATTTTTCGACCAAGAATTATTTTTATTTGGGGGAACACAATAAATATATTTTTTACATTTAGAACAAAACCGTACAAACTTTGCTAAATGTTAAATTAAGTTTATTAAGCACCTAGTAAGAATGCGGTACTTATATTTTTTATTGATAAGTAGTTTTTTATTTAAGATGGTTAAGTGCATGGAAAAAACATACTTTTTTAAAAAATGTAATATGTAAAAAAGCTTCCTTTCTTTATTTACTCAAAGACTTCCTTCTCTTGCCCATGGTCGAGCTGTGAGAGAACTATCGCTCTTCTATAGATACTTTTACGGCTTCTGCTCCGACGAATTATCCTGTATAGTCCCTCCTCTTGCAGCTCCTAACCGAGAAACTCGTGGTGCCGCACGTATGCATCCCTATACGGTTCAATTGGTCAGGCCCCGAACTTCCCATTTCGTTCGTTCTTTTATTCCTAGAGTTTCTAGACTGTGGAACCTACTGCCAGCGGAGGTCTTTTCTTCCCCCAAATCTTTAAGTTTTTAAGTCCCGTGTTAACAAACTTCCTCTTACCCTGCTTAAGACAACCACGGTACGTTAGTATTTAGGCTTTCAGCCTTCGTAGATTGTCCAAAGGTAAAAAAGCTCAAGAACCGTTAAAATAGCGAAAAGTCAGAGAAACGTTTGTTATCGCAGAAAAACTGTTAAAAAGTTTTTCTTAAATTTACCAGTTTGCAAATTTGAAGGTTATTTTTAAATAAAAATATCTTTTTTATATACATTTTCAATACTTTAAAAAATTATTATCTATTAATTGCATCTTAGGTATAGGACCATGCAAAACTTTTTATAAATATTAAAGGGTTTATTTAATTTACAAGAATTATCAGAGGGAGTGGCAAAAAAATCCTAAGCCGAGTGTAATTTGACCTTTTCAGAAGGTTGCTTTTTTGTAGAATAATACTTTTCTGTAATGGAGAATTATTGACACGATAGAATATGAATTTTAGGTAATCAGTATGAAACAATACACTAAAAGTTAAAATTGCCCAATACCTACAATGAAATAGCAATAATAAGATTTTTATTTACTACAAAAGAGGTATGTAAATATTAAAGAATTATTACGGTCTTGTTCTTGTATAATTTTTACAAAAAAAAAAATGTTTTTTTAACCAATTTTCTTGAAACTAAAATCATAATTTTAACAACCACCAAATGATACTTTTTTAATGCCTATAGGTGTATTATTAAATTGTAGTCACATTAGTGTTTACTTTTAGGATCAAAGACTATAAAACTTTTATGCTTTTACAATTTTATAGGTCTTGCACACTAGCAAAGATTTACAGTGACCTAACGGTCCCCTAAATAAACTTAAAATAAAATCTTAACAGTGTCTTTTTATACGTAATTTATTTCTTCGGTGGTCCTTTTATAGAACGTAAAGTAGAAAGTACATCGTAAACCTGGTCATTTCATAAAAAGTTAAATTGGATTTTTATTTTAGAGCAATTTTCGATTTTACCCCTGAGCAAACAAAGTTAGAAAACAGAACTATTTAGACATGTAATTTTTGGGAAATGCTTTCCCTATTTGATGGTATAACAAAATTTGATTTTTATTTGCTTTGAAATGTACAGGGTGGGCCACATTCGACGCTTTTAATAGAAAACTCATGTTTCTGTACGTTTTACAAAAAAACTGACCCCCATTTGCGAGGCTCAAATTTCAAGCCAAATTTACCAGTGATAACCGCAATTCGCTATCTTGCGTCGTTTACTCGCTACAGCGTGTTTCCTATTTTCTTGCATTTTCTTTAATCCTTTATAAATTTTTTATTTCTAAATATTTTTTAAATTCTGTGAAAACATTTTGACAGCAACTTTTTATGCATATTGCAGATATAATTTTATTTTTTTCAGGATTGTGCATTTTTGATTTATTTATTTATTTTTAAAAATTTTAAATGGAACACCCAGTATATTTTTTCAGTATTAAAATTACTTTTTCAAAAATGTGTCACACTTTATATTTCTGCTCAGCCGTTTCTGAGATATTGCATATTTTGTCATTTATGACTGATATTGGTTAGATAGTAGGCCATAAATAAACTAATTATATTTCACTTTAAACAATCTTGCAATGACAGGAATCCATTTTAATTAATAATTTAATAACGGAAAGCAGGGTAAAAATAATTCTATTTTATAAGTATTTTAAATTATTTTGTTAATATTTTGCCCTAAAAAAATTTTGATCAGGTTTCCTTAATACGCAATATTTTATGTAAAAAACAACCATTATTTTTTTGTATACAGGTAAGTAAAGATTGCCTGAACAACAAACACAAGCTAAATTTAACCCTTTTAGATAAAAGCTGGCATTTGTGTTCCATGGTTATCTTTAATTTCCAAAAATATTAAAAATAATGGTTGTTTCTTACATTAAATGTTAACGTTTTAATAAAACCTGATTAAAAGTTCCTACAGCAAAATATTAACAAAATAGTTTAAAATACCAAAAAAATAGTATTATTTTTACCCCTATTTGCGTTAATAAATTATAAATAAAAATGGTTTTCCGTCATTGCAGTTCATAAAAAACAAAACTAATAACAAGATTGTTTAAAAAAAAACATAATTACTTTTTCATGGCCTACTATCTAACCAATATCAGTCATAAATGACAAAACATGCAATATCTACGAAACGGCTGAGAAAAAATATAAAGTGTAACACATTTTGAAACGGTAGTTTTTTAACCATTTTAATAGTAAAAAAATATACAGGGTGTTCCATTTACAATTTCCAAAAATAAATAAATAAGTAAAAAAACAAAAATCATATCTGCAATCTGCATAAAAACTTGCTGTGGAAATGTTTTTACAAAATTAAAAATATTTAAAACTAAAAAGTTATAAAGGATAATAGAAAACGCAAGAAATTAAGAAATACGCTGTAGCGAGTAAACGACGCAAGATACCAAATTGCGGTTTTCTACTAGTAAATTTGGATTAAGAATTTAAGCCTCGCAAATGGGGATCAGTTTTGTAAAAGCATACAGAAAAATAAGTATCCTATTAAAAGCGTCAAATTGGCCCACCCTGTACAGGGTGGCGCTTTTCGTTGACCTTGCAGGGTGTAGCGAAAACTAAAAGAGATAAAACGAATTTGATTGCGCAATGTCGATTTCAATTTTTTAAAACAAAGTTAATGGTGAAAGTGGTTGAAGATAAAGAGTGTTTTTCAAATTTTGTCAATTTGGTCAGGCACTTGTAACTCGCTTAACCTAGAGAAAAAAAATTGTAAATAGAAAAGTTTTAGGGGTTTTTAGGTAAAGTTCAGTGGCATACCTATATTTTTCCATTAAATTTTATTTGAAAGTTATAACACAAAGTTGTTTTTTCTAAAAAGAACACCCTGTATATTTTATCAGCAATTGAAAGGCGTCCCTAAAAGCCATAAAAAAATACATTTGATATATTTAGTTTGTCATAGTTTCGGAAATATAGCCATATTCAGGAATGCACTGCTGTGAACTATTAGTATAGAAGTAGTTTATTTTTTTGCAATTATTAGTACATAATGCAGTATTTTTTAAAAGCTTTTTTAAAGACCATTTTGGTAGTAAAACTGATAAAAATATATAGGGTCGAACAAAAGTACATATTTTTTAATGAAGCATTCTGTATAATATATAACAGTAAAAAAGATCCTTAAACGATCTTTAAGAAAATACCTTAAAAAAACTCTACAAAACACCATCAACGGATGGCGGCTGAAGCGTACGAGCGACAGTGCTTATTGCACGTGACTGCCGTAAGGGTGCAGTTATTGTATTTAATTTTAATCATATACTCGAGTCTATGAATACGCGCTTCTGACGTATTGCAATAAGTAGTATACAGAATATTGAATATAGGTAACTGTTTTTTTTTATACAAAATTATAATTAGAAATATCAAACAGCAATAAATGAACAATATTTTTTTTACCGCACACATTCACAACCCAGTTATGGCGGCGATATTGACACCGAGAATTTTACAAAATGCCTTGGTTGTCGTAGTATAATATGCCTTAGTTTTTTTACTTTAAATTTTTTAACATTATTATTTTTTGACTGGTTATTGAATTCTACTTATCAAAAATTTATGATGTGTTAATTATCACTGGTTTTTAGGATAGGTAAATACGTATTTAAAATAAAGTTATTATCTTACTTGTTCATAAGTAGTTTTTACAATGAAGGGTCAAAAATTAGATGTTATTATTTTATTGGTCTAATATTGTGATTTATTTTTAGATATTTAAAACTTTTTTTGTAATAGCTAAATGGGTAAAGCTCTTTCGTTTACCCAGTATACTTGTAAATATAGTAAGGTAACTATATGACCATAATCCATAGGATATTGTCAATGCTTGAAAATCATGACTACAGATCATAGGGATTAATAAACCTACGTCTGAGTAGGAGAAATTTATGTGTCTATGCACAAATTATGCTAAATTTAAATTACAGCAAGTAGGATTAATCATCGTTGAGTTAGTTTTTAATTGCCGTAATGTATTGTATTTATAAAAAAATGAGCTTCCCTTCTGAGGTATCTGTTCACAGAGGTTCATACTTAAGGAGCTTCAAATCAAAACGAAGTTTTTAATAAAAACGAAATTTTTAGAATACCTCACAATTTTAAGTTAACGTTTTCAATTTATAAATTTTTAAAATGTTTTTATTCAAAATATGTTTATAACATTTTGATTTAAAGCTTCTTACGTATCACCGAAGGCCAAACATTTATATGATAGGGCTTGTTATTTTTAAAAGCAGGCAATGGCTCAAAGAGATTTAAACCCAAATTAAAACAGGGATTACAAGAGACTACAAAATTTACACAATCTGAAATGTTTTAAAAAATTGTAGCGTAGTATGAATAGCCTGGGAGCAAGATTTTTAAATAAAAATCGAAAACGTTGATAAAAAACCAGGGCGCAGATACACTTTGGAGGATAAAGTACTAGTCTTGTCTATATTTAAACATAGCGGTTCAGGTTACAAAAAATTTAAAAAACTATTTACTCTGCACTAAAAAAAACAGTTACTTAAATATTGAATTGTTTACCCATAAAGCCTGGATTACATGAAGATATATTATCAGTTCTGAAAGCTAAAGCAGCTTAGTTTATGAGTCCCCTTAATAAATATTGTATACTCATGTTTGACAAAATTAGTATACTACAAAGTGTCTCTGAAAAACTAAACTAGCTTTGACGGTTTTAAACACTATGGATATAAAACTACCGATTGCTAACCATGTCCAGTTAATAATTTATTTATTATAATAAACTGAAATGTGAGGAATAACTGATTTTTTAAGATATTTATTACAGTAATATGTTTTTTTATATCTGCTTTGAGGTATAAAGAAAAAATAAAAGCAGCTTATATATTATAGTTTTGTGAGTGTGACCACAAAAAAATATGAAATAATAAAGATTTTAAAGCTCATGATCAGAAAATGTCATTCTATAGGTTTAATTATTTTGGCAACAGTTTGCGATTAAGTAATAACCAGTCCGCCATAACCGAGATGGTTAAGCAAACTGAGGAAAAATATAAATCCAAGGGATTACCATATTAAGATTTTGCATTAAAGATAGACTTAATAGTACTTCCACTTTATAATGTACCCCATTCAAAGAAATTCGTATTAATTTATGAACCACTTCACTTCAGTTTATTAAAAATGGCCTGACCAAAGTGGTTAAATGAGACCACATTTACACAGCCTATAACATAGATCCCAATTTCTGAATTCTTCGTGCAATGAGCAAAATAACTGATTAGCACATAAATTCCAAACCGATTACCAAAGTAAAAGTCTCCTGTTCCACTCAAGTTTTTGGCCATACAGTAGAAATGGTAATAATTATTTTAATCCTTTCTGGTAAGTACCGACCATTTTTTTCTATGGAGCTTATGAGAACATATTGTGTGTTTGTTTTACCTTAAATCTATTCTTAATAAATCTTTTTTATATCTTTTGGCTTGCCTTTTATGCACTTTATAAAGCATAATATTAGCAATTTAAGTTGGGAGAAGAAACAATTAAAATAAAAAAAAACGCTGTTAATACAGCAGAATTATTACAGTATTTTGATGAACTATTTGATAGTTTAAATGGTAGTTTCTTTAGAAGCACTACAGAAAAAATATATAGAGTAGCAGTAACAAAACTATCTTCTAACTTAAACCTTTGGGAGGAATCAAGTAGAAAATTATTATTTTAAAATTTCATAAAAAATGGTTTCAGAGAAGTCCCCCAAGTTTAAAAAGTTTCCAAGAACCATAAAAAATTTGCTTAACATTTTAAAGTAATGCAAAGGTTAAGTTTTACTTATATGATGCCCAGAACTTTTAACCAAGGCCTACTAAAAAACTTCTTTGGAAAAATAAAGCAGAGAGGTCACAGATGTAATAATTCAACCTGCATTTACGCCTTATTACAAATCTTTGTTGGTTAATAATTTTACTTTAGGGCACTCAATGAAATCAAATTGTGAAACAGATGACTTAGAGATATTGATGAGTTTACAAAGATTTGTTTTACTGGTAAGTACTATTGCTATCACATTTAAAGATTTTGTTAGGCACATAACAACAAAGTAACTTTAAGTCTAGCCAACTTGTTTGTAAAAATTACTACAAAAATAAAATACAAAATAAAACAAATTTTTTCCTTAAATTACATTTTAAAAGTGGATGACTCAGTTTAAATGTACATGTTGATAATTTTGCTTTCCAAAATCATCAAAATTGTTATATAAATAAAAGATACCAAAACCTACCAAGTTAAAAACTTTATTTAATAATTATGTTCATTATACTACATGCGAACTAACCTAAATTGTTTTTTTCTGCAATTATACTATAATTTGCTTTTTAATTTAGTGCCTTTCTAAAGAAAGTCCTGAGAAAGAAAAGCAGTTTTGTCATGTTCCTTTAAACCTAACTAGTATAAACAAGCCCATTGAGACAAAGATACTAAAATATGTATTAGAATACTTATTAAAAAAAAACTAAAAATTAAAATTGCTCTTGCCTGGTAGAAATAAGTATATTTACAATAGGGACTTGCATAAAACAAAGTATTGCATTACACTCTAAGAAATTTAACTAATAGAATAGAATTGATTACATGCACCCATAATACTAATTTAAAGAAAACTATATTTTCATAATTCACAAAATTTAATGCATTTAAATATGCAAAACAGATAAACAGGCCTAGTAATGGGCAGGATTTACGAAAATTGCCCAAAACAGTACCAAAAATATTTCTTAATGCCACAGAATTATTTTTGAAAACCTACAAGTTCTGTAACCATTTAATTTAAATTTCTTTGTAGTAGGTCGACTCTGGATCTAGTAGAAGTCGACACTACATATCTTAGATAAAACCATTCTACATACCAGGCCAACACACGTTATGATATTTTGGTTAAAATTCTTAGCAGTAGGTGGACTCTGGATGGAGTAGGAGTCGGCACTACATCTCTAGGATGAAACCATTCTACATACTGTTGTGAAAGCATGTTTTCACAAGAAGAACCAAATAATATTTTCCACTTTCATTTTAAATTAAAAGAAATTAAAATTTAAAAATTAACTAATAAATGTCCCTAGCTCAAAAACTTAAATCAAAATAAGATACCAAAACCTCCTAAGTTAAAAACTTTGTTTAATATATTCATTAAACTACATGCGAACTAACCCAAATTGTTTTTTTTTGTAGTTATACTATGTTTTGCTTCTTAATCTAGGGCCTTCCTGAAGAAAGTCCTAAGAAAGAAGAGCAGTTTTGTCATGTTCCTCTAAACCTAACTAGTATAACGAGGCCCATTGAGACAAAGATACTAAAATATGTATAGGATACTTATTAAAAAAATTAAAATTAAAATTGCTTTTGCCTGTTGGAAATACTGAATAAAAATAAAGATTTTGAAGATATGAAATTTATCGACTTAAAGAATATAGTAAAGTGAAAAGCAGTTTAAAGCATGTAAACAGCAAATTTTGGAGAAAATTAAACTAGCCTTAGCAATTATTACGTATATTTTCAAAAGAAATTTGCAAAAAGAAAAGAAGTATTGCATTAGATTCTTAGAACTTAAACTAATAGAATAGAATTGACTACACGCGCCCAGAATACTAATTTAAAGAAAACTTTATTTTCATATTTCATAAAAGTAAATGTATTTAATTATGCAAAACAGATAAATAGGCCTATTAATTGGCAGGATTTACGAAAATTGCCCAAAACGGTACAAAACATATTTCTTAATGCCAGAGAATTATTTTTGAAAACCTACAAGAAGAAGAAAGTAAAATATTATTTCACAAATATACAAACCTTGTAAGCAGGTTCTATAATCATTTTGTTTAAATTTCTTAAAGTAGGTCTACTCTGGATCGAGTAGGAGTCGGCACTACATATCTAGGATGAAACCATTGTACATACTGTTGTGAAAGCATGTTTTTACAAGGAATAACCAAATAAGTTTTTCCACTTTCTTTTAAATTAAAAAAGTCAAAATTTAAAATTAATTAATAAATGTTTCTAGCTGAATGAAACTGACTAAAATAATTTTGTGACTACTTTGTGACAATTCTATTAATCATTTATTAAACTATTCCTTAATCATTTATTAAACTTTCCTCCTAGCAATGCCCCACAGCAATCTTATTTTAAAAAATGTATAAATTGTTTTTAAACATATACAGTTCTTCGTGTAACGAACACTGTATATGACACAATTCTTCTAATGACGATTAAAAATATATATATATTTTTTCCAAAAACTTCTTAAGTTATTATAAAGTATAGACCTAAAGTAATGATCAAATTGGCTATAATTTAAAA
>JACEGR010006153.1:0-64298 GCA_014170235.1 Listronotus bonariensis
TACCATTCTTTAATTAAATAATATTTAGCATGTAAACTTTCATGGAAGACACTAATAAAAATGAATTTTTTTCCTCGTAATGCCAAAAATGTATTTTATACAAGGGTATTTTTTTACATTTTTTATTGTAGAATTAGCCCTGGAAAGTTTGTCGGATATGGTTGGCGGCAAAACACCCTGTATAAACGTAATTAAACAATTATCCGATGTATTTTTAGCGACCCTTGCCATCCGTTATTTTTAGCTCTGGTTACGAGTATTCGTTTGTTTGTGATGGTAATTGAAAACGTGTCGGTTAAATGCTTTTCTACTTACATTTTGCAATGAAAATGTAAACTTATTTCATACGATGTGCCTTTTGTAGATTATATTGAAATTTTTAATCATCCCTGCTTGGTCCAAGCAAATGATATATCTACAAAGATTTGAGTTTGTTGAAATGATTTGTAAAAATAAACAAAAAAAACCTTGTATAGTTTCAATTTGATTCCAATATTAAAAACGTTTTTATTTTTATATTTTGGAAAAATTAAAATAAAGCTTGTTTGTAAATGCTGTAGAGTAACTATTACACAGTAAATTTAAATAAACTATGCTTAATGTGGTACTGTTTTTACAGTTTAAAAGATTTCTTGCATGAAAATTTTCTTGCTTCAATTTTTTCTGATCTGCGCACGCGCATTTTACTCTTTTTAAAAATTGCTGCAAAGTGCGCGTGTGCTGATCGAAAAATTGCAGTAAGAATTACTTATAGTTGCAACTAGATGTATGCTATAATGCATAACTTCAGTTAATAGTTAGTGCTTAAGGTATTTCCTACATAAATACATCTAGTTGGAACTATAAGTAAATATTGGTTAAAGAGCAGGATGCTGTTTCTTTTAACTTAATCTATATTTACCGTAAACCGTTAAAGATAAGAAATCTAAATTGACCAATTATTATAGGCGGTCGGTCAGCCTTCATTGAACTTAATTATATTTCGGATTTTGTAATAAAATAATCAATGGTACCTTTTAATATGGGTTCTTCGTAATAAGTATTAAATCATTTATTTGAAATATCTACTGTAATCGTAAAATTAAAATTTTTAAAATTTAAAAGTAAAAAATAAAAAAATTATTAAACCAAAGAATACCAATCCATGAAACCCCACAAGTGAGATTTGCGTACCCTGTAGTACCTACCGCGACCAACAGATGGCGAAGTAGTATGATGTCGCTTTGCTATACGATTACCATCAGAAATTGATAGCAGTCGCTGACGAGCAGTCGCCCGATCAGTTAGAGTGAGGATATACGCAAAATTTAATAAAAATAAAATCCCTGATAAATGGACCCAGTATCCATAAGATTATAAATTTTAATATTTCAGAATAGGATATATCGATGCGTTTTTGCAAAACATCGTAAGCGACATTCGCCAATTTTACGGGAAACGATTTTTTCTTCCCATCGCGTTATTTTTAAAGAAAACCGAGATCTGAATGTTTTTATTTTAGATTTCTTTCTTAATTTGAATTACAAAACAAACATATTTAACATTTAATGTCAAAATTTTCAGAATCTCCTAAAAAAGCTAAAAATTTTAAAATTCTAAACCTAAATAATAGTTAATTTTTAAATTTTTTATTTTTATTCAATTTATCTTGACAACGGTGGCAGACTTGCCACCAAAACGTCGATTTTTAGTTCTCTATTTACTTGCTTTATTTTTTGGTTTTTTAGTACTATTAATTTATTTTTTGGCGTGACCCAAATAACTACCATTAATTAAATGAACCGCCGAACCAATATAGTAAATATATATCTTTATCATGAAATAAAGCCAACGCTTACGATGTTTTGTCAAAACCCATCGATATATCCTATTCTGAAATCATAAATTTAATAATCTTATGGATACTACCATTTATCGGGGATTATATTTTTATTAAATTTTGCGTATATCCTCACTCTAACTGATCGGGCCGACTGTTTGTCAGCGACTGCTATCAATTTCTGATGGTAATCGTATTAGCAAAGCGACATCGTACTACTTTCGCCATCTGTTGGTCGCGGTAGGTATTAAAAATTCTTAGGTACGCTGAAATCTCACTTGTGGGTTCTATGGATTGGTATTCTTTGGTTAAACTTCCAAAGATATAAAAATATTATTTTCTATGTAAACATCTCTCAAATTGTAAGTCTAGGCATATTAAGTTATATTAATGAGCCATATGGATGAAAAGAAGCAAATGATTTTGCTTATAAGTGCAAGGTATAAAAGGATTTAGTTTAGAGGAGTAGCCGAGCATTTGCTACAATGCTAGTATTTTACTTATATTTTAGAAATGTGTGGCTGGTGAATAGCAGCATCACTTTTCTATAAGTAAATACTGCGCTTGTAAGCAAATGCTCGAGTTTATTCAGGTACGTTTTGAAGTAAACCCTTCTATAGCTTATCATTATACTTATAAGCAAAAGCGTTTGCCTTTTTTTTTATGTAGCCCATTATTGCAGCACAAATTAACAGAATACCCAGATGCGAAACCTAAGCGTATCTCTCCACCATTATCGTCCCTCCCACTGCGTGTGGTGGATATACACCCCACGATTTAGTACGTGACCCAATGCCTCATCTAGGGTGTCAGCTAGTCCCACATTTCGTTGGTATAGGACGTAAGCATAAGTTAGTTAGCTTGTGTTTAGGTTGAGCTCGTGAAGCTATGTAGTGTCTTGTTGAACCTTTTACCGTCTAATATGGGATATAAATGTGTATATTTATTCTGTTCCCTCCATCACCGGGAGCGGATAACTTTTTAGATTCCCAAAGGACCACTATTTTAAGACTATTCTAACATAAATACAGAGCTTTACAAATTAACTTGGATATGTTACTAAAGTTATTGATATTAATCATGCACACGCTCTAAACAACAGGAAAATATTTTTTATTTATAGCCGCACTGCCATTTAAAAGGCTATATTTCAAATTTAAAAATGAGGTGTTGTTTCAGTATTTAAAAAAAATTACATACTTCAAATGAAAAAAAAAACAAATCAATTAGGTTTGGATTATTACTAAGGCAACATCTGCATTGCTTTAAAAGATTGC
This sequence comes from Listronotus bonariensis, assembly GCA_014170235.1. NCBI lineage: Eukaryota > Metazoa > Arthropoda > Insecta > Coleoptera > Curculionidae > Listronotus > Listronotus bonariensis. The sequence continues at coordinate 3,097 of JACEGR010006153.1, forward strand.
GCTGGGTTTCTTAGGAAACTTGTGTTACTCGGCTTCTCAATTATTCTGTTTTAATCCCCAGTTACACAAAACTCTTTTAATAACAATTAGCTAAAAAACGGAATACCATTAATTAATTTAATAATCAGTTTTTAGGGCAAGGATTTTTTTAATGGTTTTTGTTAAACATTCTAAATCCCTATTAGTTTAATCTTTTTTAAAAATGTTTTGTGCAATCAGGTATAGACATTTTATTACGGGTTGATTCACATGTGACATCTACTAACAATATTTCCTTCCCGTTCAAAGAATGTGGTAAAATTTTTAGTTTGTGTAATATTTATATTAACATAGAAACAAGTAAGCAGTAATTTGCCGCACCTTTCGCATCTGTGTTATTCTGATAATTTGTGATTGCAGTAGTAAATAATACAGAAACCACAAGGCAAAAATATAAAAAAAATTGCTTTGCTCTAGTGTTTACAGGTAGGGTTTCTAGAATAGACGAAACAAAAAACATAAAAAGAGAATGCAACAGGAAGAAGAGGCGAAAACTCAGTCAAGGTGGTAACAAGTCAAAACATCCCAGAACCCAAAGTAATGCTCAGCACATGAATAAATGGAAACAAGAATCATCGGACGAATACGGTGAATATATTGATATGGGATATGGAAGACGAGTGTGTTAGTGATGTTGAAAGTGAAAACGCAAAAGTTGTGGCTCTTTTGTGAATTGTTACGCATGAGGACCGCTATACCATTATTGCAAGTGATAAGGTACGTTGGTCAGTTTTGTAGGGTGCCACTTATTACGCCAAACATTTTTTATCTTGTGCCAATTGAGTTGAAAAATTGGAGTAAAGACAGTTAAATATGTGTATTTTCCTATTGAAAAATTTATTTATTTGTATATATAATTTGTAAATGATATTGGGATAAGAGTTTATTACATGTATAAAAACTTAAGTTATGAAATCTCGAAAGAATTAAAATGTGACCTAAACATTTTTACTTTTTAGTATAGCCTAATTTATTTATTTCTGTGATGATTGTATATAAGCAAATACTGTTATTTTTCGTGTATGTACGTGAACATATCTGTCTATTTGTAGTATAAAATAAACCACAATAAGTATTAAACTTATTACAGTTTTAAAGCCTCTTTTAGATTACAATTCAATATATAAAAAGTGTAAAAAGTCTAGAAACAACGGTTTATACGAAAATAAAAAAATGAACATAAAGTTTAACATTTATTTTAATTGCTTAGGTTATAAAAAAAGGGAGATACCATGTAGAAAAAAAATTAAAACAAGTTGCAAAATATCTACACTTATATCAATTTAAAAGCGTGGATTGCTGGATTTTTAAAATATTATTTAAAAAAATATAGGTCAATTTTGAATTTAGGTTTGCTTTGTAAAACATTTTTGGTAATTTCTAGAAACCTGTGGCAACCTCGATTTTAACGAAATTTGGCATACGGGAGTTTTTGGGCGCTGATCACGAATCTAGAAGATTTTTGGCGGAAACGTTTCGTTCTTGAGATATTCATCATCAAAGTTTAAATTTGAACTAACTATTTCACCTTCTTTGCAACAATTCTTGATTTAAAGCTGGCGTCACACAATATTTAATTTTCACCTGTTAAAACCCCGTTTTCTTACGTTTTTTACATTATTTTTGCATTAAATTGCGTGGCTTTTCTTGATAATGCCGCAACCATACATACACATAGGGCTTCATGGCACACTGGGATTGAAATGATTCAAAGTATAGCTACGCAATTTAATGCAAAAATAATGTAAAATACGTAAAACAACGGGGTTTTAAAAGGTGAAAATCAAATATTGTGTGCCACTTTAGCTTTAAATCAAGAATTGTGAGCAAAAAAGAAGGGGAAATATTGTAAAAATAGGACTAACTTAAATTTCGAGTCTGATGATGAATATCTCAAGAACGAAACGTTTCCGCCAAAAAAAAATTCTTTCAGATTCGTAATCAGCGCTCCAAAACCCCCGTATACCTAATTTCGTCAAAACCGGAGTTGCCGCAGGTTTCTAGAAAATTACCACATTTTTTTTTTTTTGAAGAAATTGAAATTAAGCAATTTCCAGAAGTAATTTTTAAATATTAGGCATAATAAAATATGTTGCATAATTTGATTAGGTCCTATAAAATCCATTATTTTTTGAACATCTACCGCTTAAACCAATAAAGCATCAAAGCCAGAAACACAAACATTTGCTTAAAAAATAAAAAAACTGCTCAGTATTGACTTCTGAAAGCAAAACACAAAACAAAATACATATTGAACACTTAAAACTTATGGATTCATGTGTATTGGTTACAGATATTTAAATACACTAACTTTTAAATAATTTTCCTTAATAAATAAGTTATTATTATTTTTTTATATATAGTGTTAAACATCTAATTTTAAAACCTGGGGATATACTAAAAAGTTTAGTCATAAAAAAATAAATAACAATGATTAATTAAAAAATAAATGTTCTGCTGGGCTCCCAGAGGTCAATAGACACCTAGTGCCACCAGGCACAAGAAAAGTTAAATTTTAAGAATAGATTTTAAAGAGTTCGACAAAAAAAATATAAAAAATAAATGTTAAATAATGATTTAAAAAAGTTACTAAGGGGCAAAGATAGGGTTCGGCCAATTTATGCACGTCCATGCATATCATAACACGCCAAGTAATGAACTTTCATATCGGTTGTTCAAGAACTTCAAGATTGTGATAATTTAAAAAAATGTTATTGTCTAGAAAGTTGCGGCAAGTCCGATTTTGACGAAAATTGGTATGGGTGGTTTTTGGGGGATGCTAATAACGATTTTGAAAGAATGTTTTTGTAAACGTTTCGTTCTCAAAATATCCATCATCCAAGTTAAACATCAAACTTACCTCATTTTTGTTAAATTCAGCCTTCTTTTTGCCAACAGTTCTTAATTTAAAGCTAAGATGGCACACAATGTTTGATTTACACTATCTTAAAATCTGTTTTTCATTTATTTTATACCTTTTTTCTGATGAAAATGCAAAGCTTTACTTTTAATCATTCTAATCACAGTAGCCTTTTGCGATACTATGTGTATCATATGATTGCAGCGTTTACGAGTTAAAACTTTGCAGTTTAATAGAAAAAGTTCTTATAAAAATTAAAAAAAAAAATAAGACCGTATAGGGATTCATACGCGCCGAACCACGAGTTTCTCTGTTGGGAACCGTGAGGGGAGGAACTATACTAGACAATTCTTCAGAGCAGAAGCCATGGAAGTACCTATAAAAGAGATAGATCCCTCACAGCCCGACGATGGGTAAGAGAGGGAAGCCTTTCTGTAAGTGAAGAATCAATATTGAGACGAATAGCTCTTCTTTGAATATAATCAACACCTGAACAATTACCAAAAATATATTTGTGTAAACTATAATTCCCTTGGTAAAACTATAAAAGACTCCGTTTATAATAATAATAACCACAGCAAATAGATTCCAATTATAGTAGCAAGTAAACAATTATCCCAATTTTTTTGCGCTGGTGTTTAATCACAAAATGTGCTTAAATCTTTCCATCTGTTAGATTTATTTTTGAACTCAGCTTGTAATAAAACTCATGGCGAAATATATTTAAATATATGGTTTTCTTCTTATCTAATTAAAGAAAAACCAAAAGCATATTATTTTAATTTTATTTAAAATGTACCAAATATTAAAATCTATATCGCCATTAGTTTGATTACAAGCTGAGTCCAAAAATGCATCGAATAAAATGAAAATTAAGCACATTTTGTGATTAAACGCAAATAAATTATTAATTAGTTGGGATAATTGTTTAGTTGCTATTACAAATAAATCTATTTTCTGTGGTTGTTATTATCTTGGTTCATACATGTTTTGTTTTTTTTTTTGTTAAATTGAGTTTTTTATATACATACCCTTAAAAAAATAAATGAATATTGATTTAATTCATAGCCAACTATTTTTTTTTTTAATCTGCTGTTTAGAATAATGTAAAATATTAGGTGTTACATATTTTTGTAATCGCAAGAAAAAAAGCATTCTTTAAGATACCCAAATACAGGGTGTCCCATGTAAAAATATTTGGGTTTATCTTAAAAATTAAAACATTAATATTTATTTTAGGTACGCCACTGGAATGTACTGAAAAACGGTGTAAAACTTTTGTATTAGAAGTTTGTTTCTATCTCCATAAATGTCGGAGTAATACGACGTAATAAATCTAAATTTGAGAATCACCCTGTATTTTTTAAACCATTAAACCAAACACTAAAAAAGAGAACAGGACATGTACCTCAGTTTTTTTGTATCTCTTACCGTTTAGCCTATACCCTATAGTCCCAACAAAAAAAAACCACCCTGTACATGGTGAGACATATTTAGCATACGTTTTGTTTTGTTTTTTTTTACTTACAATTTTATAAATCAATTTTTGCACTTTGCTCTATATTTTAAGTTGAGATATATTAAAAGTAATAATTTATTTTTATTGTAAAGATAAAAACCGAGTTTTTTTATTCTTTATTTCTAATAACCAGTTAGATTTGCATTTTTGAGTGACGCTTAGAAAAATGTCCCTGAAGCTGGGACGCTGATCCTTTAAAGCTATTTACTTTGAGCATATGCCTTTGGCTGTTTCCAACCCCTGAAATGATATTCTGCGTTCGTTCCTAAAGATCAATTCTGCCTCATTATACAAGAGCTTTCGGGTTTATTTAGACGCCCAATACCGCTGACATCCTCCTTCACCAGATTTTTCATCACTTTTTATGTGGAGTTACGTAAAAAGTGATGTGTGTGTTACTTTACCATAACTCCCTTTTTTAATGTAAAGAAATGGAGAACATAGGTCCAAAACATCCTACTTTTGGAACTACAGAAAGATCTTTTTGGGTAATTACTTTCTTATCAATTTAGATATTTTTAATAAATTTAAAAGACGTCTCCTATACGATAATGGATATTTTTACGGTAACTAAAAAAACTGATAAGCTACGGAATTCTTATAAAATAACTACTATTCTTTTTTTTCATTTTTGTTTAGATTTGAATTTTTGTATCTTGACTTTTTGACTTTTTTTAATTGATGTACGGTTTTCGCGTAAATAAACAGAAATCATTTCCCATTTTATTTTAAATAATGATTGGTAACGCAAACAAAGTAATACGCTGTACTCAAAGTATGAAAGAAATGAAATGGTTAGTTCTGGTTAGTTCTGGTTAGTTATTGTATTGTTTTATATTTATTTTCTTTACAAAAATAATGATATCCCACCAAAAACATAAATGTGAAAAAGGTGACTTTTTTAGTTCAATACAAAAATTATGCTTGGTTGTAGGCTTCGCCGCAAAGAATTGAGATCTAAATAAGTGTAAATTTCTGTAAAAATCCAAATATGTATGAGATCTTAAAGTAGGTTAGATTTGACTTGCCCAGTTTTTATTAAAATTAAAAAAATGTATTTAAATAAGTTAAATAACTTTATAAAATAACTGATGTAATGAAAACACGCCATGTCAAATCTAACCTACTTTAAGATCTCTTACATATTTGGATTTTGTACAGAACTTGGCACTCATTTAGATCTTTATTCTTTTGCGGCGAAGCCCACAGCCAAGCATAATTTTAGTATAGAACTTGGCTCACCTTTTTTCACATTTATGTTTTTGGTGGGATAGTTTTATAATACACTGATGTAGTAGATTACTTACTTTAACATTTGCTTTTGTAATTAGCTTCGTCTAAACGATTATTCACGCTGAAAAGTAGGTCTACCCAGTATATCAAAAACTGCTGGACCAAATACGCGAAAGTAAGTATGCCTCCGAGGACAAATAAAAACCTTTTAAACGAGATGCTACTTCGTCCCCCTTTCTAACTTAGATTTTAGGGGTTATACGCACCCTCCCCAAGGCGTTGCAATAAGGGATCACGCCTTAGCGTATACATGTTTTTTCTTTGAAATAAAAGTACACAAGTTATCGTTGTAGTTAGAAATTATTTAAAGCAATAAAATACACACATTTAGCTTTACTTTTGACACTATATTTTAAAAAGCACTGAAATAAAATGGCTGAATTTAGTGCATAAAAACATAAAAACTTATCAACGCGATGCTGTATGGGACCGTATGTTTCTTTTGGTGTAATTTCACCCTGGTCAAAAGCTAATAGTGGTACGGTACCGCGGACGGATGTAATTTCGCCAGAGACAAGAATATGACGAGCAACTAAATTTAAATAAATTATCCGAGAGAGAGAGAGATAACTGTTGGGCCTTCCTTGTCTGTCTTCAAGGAAGGTAAACGAAGATGGCGCGTGAGTCGACTTTATCGTTTGCCCGCCAAATTCATTATATAGCTGTGCCATTTGCCCTTAAAATTAGGTACTTGTTTTTTTTTCCTATTAATATAAAATATTGGGGTTTAGTTCAATAATTACACACATTTAATTAAAAATGTCATTTATTTGGTTTTCATAAAAAATATTCTTACAGATAACCATGTCAATATTACCTTAAGTTATCTGTTGAAAAGCACAAATTTAATATATACACTGTGAACACTTATAAAAGTCAATATTTAAAGTCCAATTAAAGGAAAAACCACGAAACACACAATAAATCACAGAAAATGTAAACAAACTGTCCATGAAAATCGGCCATTAAAAATATCAAACACAAATATCGAATAACATTTCGGCGTGACTGCCTGCGACAGCGTTGTCAAGTTAAAAATATTCGATTCTTGGTATATAGTATAATCAGGTTTTAGCCAAAGAAAGATATTAAAGTTTACATGAAGAAATTGTAAACAACTTGGCAACCATGAAAAGGCGATGATTGCACCCTCTGCAGTTACCTCCTATGATAAATGACGGAGACATACCTAGTTATAGAAACTTGCGTTAAACCAGAGAGAGATAAAACATAATGGACAAATTTCCAGGACCAGTAGCTCGTCTCATTCTTGTCTCTGATTTCGCCGCAGAAGTAATTATGCAAATTTTGCAGCGGGTAAACTCGACGCACCAGCGAAGGGTTCTTGCTAGTGCTGCAGGCATTCTCGATAGATAATTTGACATTTGGACAGTAATTTACAACATTTACATACAGATGTTTTTTTCATGTAGTAGAGACCGAGATAAATATTTTTCTTTTTAATAATAATATATAAAACTTAAAGGCGGAGGACGTTTCTATTAAAATTAAGAGTTCATACTTGGACAGAATTTTTTGAGGTCTTTACCAGTTTTTCAGAGTACAAAATGAAAAATAAAATAGTTAATTGTTTTGCCCCTTCCTAGTGTGTATTTGTCTCAGGTTTAATAAAGGGCTTAAAAAAGCGTTGACTAACCAGAACTAACCATGACCCCCACCTATACTCTGTCTTCGGTGGAAAATTTTCGAGTACCTAATATTAAGTAACAAAACACCGAAAACAGAGTATAAGGTGGGGGTCATAGTTCTGGTTAATTAAATATTTTTTTCCTTAATTAAACCATTCTTTTCCTCTAACCTAAACAAAACTACCAAACTACTTATGCGTCGAGATTACCACCGCCAGGTACCGCATATCACTAAGCTTCCAAAATATATACTGAGTGTTCATTTAAAACTTTCCACTCAAGTTATCTTCGAAACGAGACAGATTTGAGAAATCGCCGAAACACGTCAAGATATTTATTGAGGGAGAACGTTTTTACAAAAATTGGAGGGCGCCCCTTTAACCTCTAACCACCAGGGCCACCACCCCAAAATTCTTAAATAAGAAGGCGGGTCGAGTGATGCATCATTTTAAAGCTCCTGACGAGTATTTTATAACCCTAGAATATGAAGTAAATATCTTTACCTACTACAAAATGGCGGTACTTTAAAATTACCAAATACCTGATTTGGATAGTCATATTTCGAAACTAATAAGTTAGATGTACCTAATGTGGTGTTTTCTTAAAGCTCTTTAAAAGATCTTTTAATGGTGATACTGATAGTAATATACAGGGTAGAAGAAAAAGTACATATTTTTTTATTTAAGAACCCTGTATATTATTTTACCATTAAAAAGATCTTTAAATGAGCTTTAAGAAAATACCACATTAGGTACATCTAACTTTATTAGTTTCGGAAATATGACCATCCAAATCAGGTATTTGGGTAATTTTTAAAGTACCGCCATTTTGTAGTAGGTAAAGATATTGACTTCATATTCTAGGGTTATAAAGTACTCGTCAGGAGCTTTAAAATGATGCATCACTCGACCTGCCTTCTCATTTAAGAATTTTGGGGTGGTGGCCCTGGTGGTTAAGGGGTTAAAGGGGCGCCGTCCAATTTTTGTAAAAAACGTTCCCCTCAATAAATATCTTGACGGGTTTCGGCGATTTTCTCAAATCTGTCTCGTTTCGAAGATAACTTGAGTGGAAAGTTTTTAAATGAACACCCTGTATATATTTGATTACTCATCGCCTTCTAGATGTTAGAATTGTACTAACGGGTCATTCTCGCGGCTAATTCTTTCACAATTAAAATGGGAAAACTAAAGAATTGAAATTCGGCAAGTGTGTAAACACATTAATGTGAAATAATCTACCTTGTTTAGATTTTTAAATTACAATATAGCTTGCAGAAAAACAGGTTAATACACTTATGGTAGGTTAAAGCCGGCTACAGACGACATGCCTAGGCTTGGCAAATGTCCGCTCGTTCAAACGTTCCCGCATCCCAACGTTTTTTTTCTTTTTTGAAATCTTTGGACAAACCACGAAGGCTAAAAGCTCTAAATACTAACGTACCGTGGACGTTGGCTTTGCTTTGCTATATTTTTTGCATACACACGATGTCGGAACGTTTGAACGAGCGGACATTTGCCAAGCCTTGGCATGTCATCTGTAGCCGGCTGTACATCTGACATTTATTGCATGATATTTATGTCGGACAGAAATTCTGGCTAATGTAATGGTAGGTTTACATCTGATATTCATTGCACGATATTTCTGTCAGACAGAAATTCTGGCTAATGTAAACAATAAAAAATTTCTATCAGACATAAATTTTTGACCGTTTACATTAGCCAGAATTTCTGTCTGACAGAAATATCAAGCAATAAATGTCATATGTAAACCTACCATTTTTTCTCGTTTTAAATGTGAAAGAAAATACATCAAATAAGTTAGCTAATACCTAGAAAACTTATAAAAAAAAATAGATTTGTAAATTAACCGGTTTTTTTTTCGAAAAAATATATATTTTTAATATTTTTTTATATTTATTATACTTTTTTATCTTTGCCTAATCCACGAAGGCTAAAAGCCTAAATACTAACGGACCGTGGGTGTCTTAAGCGAGGTAAGAGTGAGTGTGTTGACACGGGACTTAAAAACTTGAAGATTTGGGGATAAAGGAAAAACCTAAACGGGTAGCAGGTTCCACATCGTGGAGACTCTAGGATAAAAGAACTAACAAAATGGGAATTTCGGGGCCCGTCCAGTTGGACGGTATAGGGATGCATACATGCGGCACCACGAGTTTCTCTATTGGGACCACTGGATCTCGATGGATTGCCAATGGTATAACCTGTGCGAAACAAAAGTTACATTTCATGGGCGAAAAACCGGTTGGTACGCAAGCCAGTTGAGGGTAAACACACCCGGCTTCAAACAAACTATCCGCATTATAGAAAATAATTTGTTGACGTCGTCCTGGTTTTCTGTTCGAAGTACGGTAGCTAATGAGCGTTACGGTCAGACCGCGGACAAAGGACACGGGGTGCCGGTGTTTGTATTTTACCACGGCTTTTAAGTGCGCAAGTTCGTCCACCCACTGCGCGAGGTCGTAAAAACTCGAAAAATGCTTCTAGCCACTGCGGATCTAAATGTAGGTTATCTATGATTGGGACCCGTAAAATGGAGGAGTTATACTAGACAATTCTTCAGAGCAAAAACCATGGAAGTACCTATAAAAAGCGACAAATCCTCCACAGCCCGACGATGGGCAGAGAGGGAAGCCTTTGTGTAAGTGAAGGATCATTAATGGACCACACTGTATATGACTAAAGGGCCCTTTTTTCTGCAGTATCTATACAAATATTATAATATTATTACATTCATAATAAAAATACGTTATTCAGTTACTACCAATTTAATAACTAGATTTTATAAAATAAAGATTAAAGTCAGTGGTTGCTCGTATAGAGAAATAATTACTGCATAATTTTATTTTATTTTTTTCGAATTAATGATGCTATTATAGGCAGGTAAAAGAAATAGCCTGTTATTAGTGATCCTCTATTAAATATTAGATATTTTCTACCTGCGCCAGTGTATAATGATATCTTAAAACCTAATTTACTTTCCAAAAATTTGTAGTTATATGATGCCAATGTATGCAAATAAGTACATTATTAACACGTTTTAGTTAAGATAAAATTCGGAGAGTCAGCCACTATTTTCAAAAATGCACGCTTGTAAATTGCTGCGTACTTAAATAATTTAGTTTTAACTTTAAAAAATGCGTTGCCTTAACAAATGAAAATAATTAGAGTAGAACTTTGGAACGACCCCAGATGTTAGCAATTTTCAAATAAATTAAAAAGTAAAAGCACAAAAGTACGGTGGGGTCAGTCACTGACGCCCCGTAGTTTTTTTGCGACTGTTAAGAAAAATATACGTATTTTCTAGAATATCTAGTAAGCTATGCTGTTTTAGAAAAAACTGATAGTGATACACAGGGTTATTTTAAGTTGATATCAGGGGCGGTCATATCGACCTTTCTGAGGGGAGCCGAGGAGAAGTGTGTGAGGTGGCAAAAAACAAAAATTTTCAAAAGAGGTTCAAATTTTTGAAGAGCAAAAAAAAAAAAGGTCCTCTAACCTCTTTTTATTGTTTTCACCTTTCATTCTTTTATAAAATTACACAAAACCTCCCTCCCACGTATTTCGAAAAGGTCCTCACTCTTCAATTCCATCATCAGCCTCACCCCTCGGACCAACCTTAGGGGGATGTTACATCTGAGGGGGCCATGGCCCCCCCCTTTATGACCGCCCCTGGTTGATATATTCCTCTTAACACAGTATAGAATGGCAGAAAACGCTTTTTACTCTGAAGTGAATTATTCTGTTAATATCTTAAATTTTATTACAATTCTATTTTGAGGTATATAATTATGATTCATTGTGTGACCTTTTATTACTGTAATACAAACTCTTTGTAATGAAAAATTATTTTCTAATTTTTAGTTCAGTTCGCATATAAAGCGTGTTTTTTAGTTTTTTTAAACTATTATTTATTCAAATAAAATTTTGTCCGAAAATGCTTCGTTTCGAAATTGCAGGGTGTTTCAAGAAAAAATGTGTTTTTATTATCTTTCATACCACTTCAGATATATCCACAAAATTTGGTACACTTTGTTCAACCATTACATTACATTTTTTGCTGTAAAAGTGTTATAAAACATTTTTCCAGTGGCGTTCGAACAAGATTTGTAAGGATTTTTTTAAGAAAAAATAGTACGCTACTGCTTTTTCTACGAATCAACATTAATTGAAAATATTCATTTACTTTTTTGGAGTTAATTTGGTCTCCTGGTATTTTTCCGTATGACGAACGGTTTTCGTTTAAAAAATAAAAGCCATTTTGATGCATGGCAAAATCGCTTAAAATCTGATATGGTGATTTGTAGTGTAAAATTCGTTTTTGACTTTTATTAAAAAGTATAACTACAGATTATTTTTTATTAAGATTAAATTGTAGGTATGTAAGTTTTTAACCTTTTTCTGTTACACATTAGACAAAAACGAATTTTACATACTAAAACCCCAGGCAGCAAGCTGTCGTCATTATGACGTCATTTTTAAGTCATTTTTGGTCATGGGACGTAATCGGACCAAAATAATGACGTCATTTTAATGACGTGTTTTTGACGTCTTTAAAGTGAAGTCTTTTCGACGTCATTTTTTCGTCATACTAGCTCATAAAAATTTAATGACGTCATGTTTAGAAAACCCAGCAGAAAAATTTTGTGACATTATATGATTCGTGTCAAAATCCAACCGAAATATACATATGACAGAAAAATAAGACTAATAAATTTACAAAATTGAAATAGGAAAAAACTCTACCGATAGATGGCGTAATGGACAATAAACTACTACGTTTATTCAACATCTTCGCTTTTTATTGCCTACACCGTACCGATGAGAACCAAAATAGTTCGAGACCGGTCTGCGGTTGGTAATCTCAATTAGCTTTGAAAAAATATCTTCGGCTAGTGTAAAAATCTGCATCTCCAGGTTGGACAGTGTCCCGAGGGATGCGACCTTGCAGAGCAAGGAAATTGCAAGCAGTAAGGAGTTTTTTTCTATTTTAATTTTCAAATAAAATATCTTATCATTTTAGCTTTAAAAAAAAGTATATGCGTCGATTTTTCGTCATCTTAAAGACGTCATTATGACGTCGTTAACGGTACGTCTTTTGTCTGTGAATTAGGAAAGTCAATTTAACGTCATTTTGTCGTCATCTTATGACGTCTTTGCTGACCAAATGTGACCAAAAATGACTAAAAAGAGACGTCAATAAGACGTCAGCTTGCTGCTTGGGACACCATAATATAAGAATTTAGCAATTTTGCCGTGCATCAAAATAAATGGCTTTTATTTTTTTAAACAAACACCGTTCGTCGTTCTAAAAAAATATCAGGAGACCGAAATAACTTCAAAGTAAATAAATATTTTAAAAATAATTTGAGGGAGAACCAGTGTCAATACAAATCTTGTTCGAACGCTACTGGTAAAATTAAAAAAAAAACTTTCACAGCAAAACATGTAATCTAATGGTTAAAAGTAGTGATACCAAAATTTTCTGGACATAACTAAAGTAGTAAAAAAGTTATGAAAAAAGGCATTTATTAAATAAAACTCTTAACACCCTGTATTTCGGCAACAAAGCTTTCGAACATATAAAAATGTTTTTATTTTCTTGTATTCTAAACTGTGTTAAGAGAAATATATCAACTTAAAAATAACCCTGTATACTAAGCTATAAAAACTACCGTTCTTTCTTTATAGCTATAACTATCTCTGTTGGTGCAAGATACCTAAAAATAATTATAAAAACATTTAAATAAAATCTCGAATAAAATTATGTTTTAAATCCCCTTGTTTTTTTAAATCTAATATAAAAATGATATTTTAGTAACTTCTGTTGCTTAGTTGCCAGTATAATAATCTCCTACTGCAAATAATATGATGCTTGCCACTTTTGCCATTCTTTTTACTACCTTACCTTTCTCTCGTTGTGTTGATGGTGGCTGTATAATTGATAGTCATTAAAAACCGGTACTACGAACTTCTTGGATTTTGGTATAGTGTTTATTAATGCCCTTCTTAATTATATTTTTCCCAGGGCCGTACTAACCATTGAGGCTTACTAGGCTACAGACTAGCTATGCCATGAAAAATAGGCGCCAGACAGGAGAGTAATAGGCGCTAGACAGGGGAGTAATAGGCGCTAGACAGGGATGTTTTAAAAAAGTTTAGGTTGAGTGGGGATTTTTGGTGAATAATTTCTCTGTGAATAAGGTGCTTTGGAATGAAATAGGCAAATAGGCGCGAAAAGAGAGGAATGGCTTTTTTTTTTGTCATCAAATTTTTATTTCGAGTGGTAAAGTAAGGTGCCTGGCGCTCAAAATAGGCGCTACGGAGGAAGGACCCTTTTTTTTCATCAATATTTTTTGGTTAAAAATAGGCGATCCGGGAATTCTAGCCTAGGGCGCCTCAAACAGTTAAGACGGCCCTGATTTTTCCTCCTAAATTAATCGCATAAACTCTAAACAAGTATTTGTCTAAAATAAAAATATAAGGATGGTTTTACTTCTTAATTGCAAAAGTTATCACGATTTTTGCAACCAGAAAAAAACAACAAAAAACGACTTTTTAAGATAATTATTAGGATTTTATAATGGAAAAAAAAACAATCTGCTATGGTTAAGCATCACGCCAGATTAATTAATTTCGGTTTAATTTTCAAAATTTAATTTGCAAAAGTCTGCAATACAATTCTGAATAAAAATTGTTCCTATAAATGTAGGAGTCCACGAATGGACTTAACTATCCCTTGGAATATTGTTCCCATAATCTGGGGCATGGCGTCCCCCACAACCCTAAGCATTCTTGATTCTATTCAAAGAAGAGCTATTCGTCTCATTAATGATCCTTCACTTACAGAAAGGCTTCCCCTCTTGCCCATCGTCGGGCTGTGGGGATTTATCGCTTTTTATAGGTACTTCCATGGCTTCTGCTCTGAAGAATTGTCCAGTATAGTTCCTCCACTCACGGTTCCCAACAGAGAAACTCGTGGTTCCCGCGCGTATGCATCCCTATACGGTCCAACTGGACGAGGCCCTGAACTTCTCAATTTGTTCGTTCTTTTATTCCTAGAGTTTCTAGATTGTGGAACCTGCTGCCCGCGGAGGTCTTTCCTTCCCCCCAAATCTTCAAGTATTTAAGTCCCGTGTCAACAAACTCCCTCTTACTTTCAGCTTAAGACACCCACTGTTACGTTAGTATTTGGGCTTTAAGCCTTCGTGGTTTGTCCAAGATAAAAAAACCATAAAACTGTTAAATTGTTTAGTTTTAATATTTTTTATACTTTATAATAATGTTTGCTTTGTCTGAAATGCTAAAAGCTATAATAAAAATTGCCGTAGGACATACAGAGTGGTTCAAAATCGCAAAAATAAGTTATTAAAAAAAAAAATAAAATTAGAAAAACATATTTTTAAAACTACCTAATTTAAAAGTATAAAAGTAATTAAAAGTGTAGAGATTTGTTTTCCTATTGGTTATGGTTTCTAGGAAAAATTAAGGTTAATGTTAATAAAATTTGAAAAATGTATTTTTTACAACAGTGAAGAAAAATAGAATAAAATCTGTAAAAAACGTCCTAAGATATACCAGGCAGATTACAAAAATATTATTATGGCAAAAAATTGCCTATTAATATGTTATTAATTATTTAAATAGCATGAAAAAGTATTAAAACATTTTAACTTGACTTGATATTGTATGCATATAAAAAGTATAGTGAATCATTTATAAAGAAAAAAATAATTAATAGTTTAAAAAACTAAAAACACGCTTTTATATGCAACCGAACTAAAAATTAGAAAATAATTTTTCATTAAAAAAATATTGTCATTTCATAGTAAAAAGCGTGGGGTGCATTTTACTATTTTTTCATATCTTTTCCATCATAGATATTTGCAAATATAATAATTATAACATTTAATATATTTATCACCCTACGCTTTTTACTATGAAATGACAATATTTTTTTAATGAAAAATTATTTTCTAATTTTTAGTTCGGTTGCATATAAAGCGTGTTTTTTAGTTTTTAAACTATTAATGATTTTTCATTTTTAGTTTCTGCTACTCTTGACAAAATGGCGAAAAAAATTTTTTAATGAACAAGAGTGGCAAATTTTAAAATTTTTCCAACAGATTGCAACTCACTAAAAATTTCTTCTTCATTAAGTAGCAAAGTTTGAAATTTTGCCAACAGATGGCAATCCAGGCAATGTTTGGACCGTTGCAAATATATTGCAACCCACTAAAAAATTTCTTCTTCATTTAATAGCAAAGTTTGAAATGTTGCCAACAGATGGCAACCTAGGTGTTGTTTTTATAATATAATGGAATTTTTTTCCTGGCGATCAAAAAAAAGATAACGGGATACTGTTTGCAGATTATTGCATTGTCATTGTTTCCTTAATACGTGTGCAAAGTTTCAAAGAAATCGAATAGCTGGAAGTTGGTTAAAATTAGGCTCAAAGATTTCGTTACATAGCCAGATAGTTACAACCCAAGTTAATAAAAAAGCGTGTTAACGGCATTTATTAACTGTTATTGTTCATAAAAATTGAACACCAATGGTGCAACTAACCCTATATTTTTATTGTTCATAAAATTGAACACCAATGGTGCAACTAACCAAATTGTGTAAAAACTAAAAATTTCTTCTTCATTTAATAGCAAAGTTTGAAATGTTGCCAACAGATGGCATCCTAGGTGTTGTTTTTATAATATAATGGAATTTTTTCCTGGCGATTCAAAAAATGATAACGGGATACTGTTTTTAAATTATTGCATCTTCATCGGTCCTTGACACGTGTGCAAAGTTTCAAAGAAATCGAATAGCTGGAAGTTGGTTAAAATTAGGCTCAAAGATTCCGTTACATAGATAGATAGATAGTTACAACCCAAGTTAATAAAAGCGTGTTAAAAACACTAATTTAGTTTACACTTAATTTTCCCAAGTAATGATAAGCCATAAGAAAAAAAATACTAGACTTTTTTATTACTTTTTAATGGTTTTTCATTAAGTATTTTAAAAAATATATTTTTTTATATTTCTTATTTTCTAAAATATTATTTTTCTATTTTGGACCACCCTTTAATCATAGGTCAATTTTTATTATAGCTTTTAGCATTTCAAATAAACTAAATTTTTTTATGAAAATCATTTTTTTTTAATAATAAAAATATAAAAAATTACAGGTATAGATAAGTCTATCCGTGGACACACTGTATAAAATATATCTGCCAAATTTTAATTTGAAAAAATTCTGAAAAAACCTCTAGACACCTTCATTCCATAATTATGTAAGAAGCAGTTTAATCCCTATTTACGCATCACCTACAGATATTATCTTCTACCAGACTAAATCTGACTAGGTTCTCTTTGGTGTACCATCGACCGAATATTAGGCCTGTAATAGTCCTCAGCAGAGACTACTCATGCCCAGTAGTTTGGCTGCAAGGTCCTGAAAAGGTCTCTTGGGCATTGTCCTGGTATGCATTATTTAAGTTTTCAATTACCATAGTTCCTAAAACTTTCTTTTGGTCCAATCATTGGCCAATCGCTTAAAAACTTCACCGGACATGCCCGGGGCTAGGGTACTGCCAAGTTTGGGTTATTGCTACCCGCTACCGCCAGTTTATCCGCTGCCTCCTTTCCTTTGATACCAGTGTGTCCTTGTACCCATACCAAATTGACTGCATTTGAATGTGCTAATGTGTTAAGAGTCCATTCAAACTAGCTTGAATTTAATTGTTATTGTATATACTGTATAAGCAATAGGTAAAGGTATGTCGGCCACTAAAACAACAACAAAGAACGTACGATAAATCATCCAATACGAAAGGTTTACATGCGGGTATTCACTTTAGACTGTCTCTTTTACTTATATTGCCTATGTGTTATGTTGTTTAGCTGATCCGGTATAAAGGTGTTTGCCTTTGTATTACTTGTCCAAAGTTCATTTGGCACAAGCTTAGATCGCATACACCTCTGTTCAAACTACTATTGAATAATGTCCAAGACCAAAGACTAGTTCCATACTTGGATTTTCACTTCAAACAGCAATTCCAGTCCCACTCTCATTTTTAGCCCCATATTTGTACCAGGCAAGTCCTTTAAGAATGAAGATTTCTTTGATATTATTCTTCCATTTATTTTTGTCCGAAACATTGTATTATACTTTCTGTGGAAATGGTAGATTTTCCATATGACATCAGAGCCCTCAGGTCATGAGATATCATTTCCTCCTACCTCCCTGAGTACCGCTGCATGACCATACGATCTCTCTTCCAATTTCCCGCCTGATTTAAGCCTAAAAGTCGTTTTATTACCTCCTTTTTTAGCTTTAATATCAGGCACTTCTAAGCAGAATGGCACCATATGTCAATTAGGTTAAGTGCTTTCTGCATGTTACTTTTAGGGTTGGGGTGTGATCACTCTTGTACTGCAATGCAGATACCATCAGCGAATCCTTGACACCCATTTTTTCTAGGTAGACTAGCAAGATGTTCATCTGTGGGCATTCTTTGTCGACTCCTTTCTTGGCGCTTGTCCCAGCTAGCGTAACTGTGACTTTCCTTGTCTTTAGAATGCTATGTATCCAGTAGACTAGAGTTGTGGTTAACATGAAAGTTCTAAGCTTTTTTTTCATATGGCATCAAGCGAGGCATTTTTAAAAGCCTTTATATCTCTCTCTCTATTTTTTTCTTGGTTTTGGTCCCTTCAGGTCCAATCCACCACTCTCCCTCTTCCGGACTATGCTTTCCAAGGCTTCGTCGGCGGAAAATCTGAATAATCGAATACGTAGCTCCCAGAAATTCCAAAAAGAAAACAAATAATTCAACAATCGATGCAATGCATAAATTGTCGGCTGTCAAACCAAGATCTGCTACTGGTGTTACGTATAACCTTCACTTTCACTACTGACAGTTCCCATGGCACGCCCATCTATTTCCAGCCATTTGAGAAATACCTCGTGTTCACCACCAAACAGGATACCATCAGCTTATAGGAATCTTCGCTCACACCGCTTAGATCCAGAAGAAAGATGCCGTCAATTTAGCGTAAAATCTTTCCTTGATCCCCGAAGGTAAAAAACGTTCGTACGACACCTCTAGCCGCCACTCCGGGAAGAACTTTGTAGTCCTCTACGCACGTCCGCACTGTTCGGAGGTCAAACAAAAAGCCTTTAATATCCAAAAACACGCATAGTACCTTTTTCCTTCTTAACGCCTTTTCAATAATGCCGACAATGTCGTGAAGGACTGTTTTAGTGGATTTCAGGGTTGATACGCGTGTTGAGATGAATGTAACTCTTTACGAGTAGTAAGCATGTCATCTTTTATAAATCGATCTATGACCTTCTCCAGCCTTTTTAAACAGGAAGCTTGAGTGTGATGGGTATAAGCACTACGTTTTTAATTTAATTATTAGTTAATTTTTGATTTTTTTAACTTAATTTTATCTCGACAACGGTGGCAGACTTGCCACCGAAACTTCGATTTTTAATTAGAATTTTTGGGTTTTTGGGAAGAATTTCTTTAGTTTGTTTTAGGCGAGGTGACCAATTTTTGACCGTTTATTCTTTTTTTCTACAAAAACAAGATACTTTTATACTCTTCTTGATGTGTTTTTATCTTAGTCATTAATTGTAATTCACTTTTCCTGAGGAAGCTATTAAGCAATGGCGAAATATAAACGTATTTAAGAAAAAGGAGGTTCATTTCATTTATTCACAGACCGCAACCCCGATAAATTTTTACGTAAAACTAAAAAAAAAACGTTGTCACGCCAAAACGTTGTTTCTTTAAGCTAAAAATTACCATTATTTAAAAATTATTTGATTATAAACACACTTTTTTATATATTTTAAAATTACATTTTTTTCTAAATACATAGATTTTTTTAGATTTATGGCATTGTCCTTAAAAAATAAAGGCGCATTCTTTTGGTCGATTTAGTGGATTGACATATAAGCATCTAATAAAAATAACTGTATCGATTCGCATATTTTAATTAAACTTAATAAAATGTTTCCAACGCAATTAAACTCTTATAAACCATAACTTTAACGATAAAGTTTTGCTAATTAATTATTTGTAAAATCAACAAAACTTGGCCGACCAAATTAAAAGTTATGTTTTCACAGTTATTATTAATCCATTTTAGATAATCTATCAAAATAAAAAAATGAAAATCTATGGTTTTTAATATCATTTTTATTTAATTAGAGTTTATACCTTAAAGTTGATTAACATTTCAACATTAATTGCCTTTTTGAATGTGGTGGACAATGATTTTTCATGAATGATACTACACGAATTTCGGACATCCATTGTCTTTATTTTAACTATTTACACAACTTTTGCGCAGTCCTATCAACCATTAATCAGGGTTGTTCACCTAGGATGATTGATTCGCTTCAGGAATGGTTTCTAAATAGTGGGTATTTCCACACATGGTTTACTGAAAATTTTTGTTTTTTTTAATAAAGACTGCTTCCTTAGGTTTTAGCTTTTTCCAATGAGGTTCCCTGTTAACAACCCGTACTTCTGACTACTTAATATCATGTTCTTTAGACCAAAAGTGATCAGCGATTCCAGACTTAGATGTTTCGCCTTTCTGACTATGATGCAAATGTAATGCTCCATAATTGTTACATTTGTAAGATGTAAGAATTATGGAGCATAAGCATCACACTCAGAAAGGCGAAACATTTAAGTCTGGAATCGCTGACCACGTTTGGTCTAAAGAACACGTGATTAAGTGATCAGAAGCACCGGTTGTTAAGAGGAAACCTTATTGGAAAAACCGAAAATTTAAAAAAGCAGTCTTTACTGAAAACAACCAAGAAGTTTTTAATAAACCAAGTGTGGAAATACCCACTACTTGGAAACCATTCCTTAAGCGAACAAATGTTAGCGTCCTAGGTGAACAACCCTGGTTAATGGTCTTCCATAGTAGGTATGTAAACTTCGTAGCGTTAGGAATTAGTATTAGTTTACACCTAAAAACGGACAGAGATAGGACTGCCCAAAACGTTGTGTGATTAGTTAAAATAAAGACAATGAAAGTTCAAAATTCTTGTAGTATCATTCATTAATCGCCTTACTGTTTTACCACTCTTTTTTTTTTTTTAACTTTGGACAATCCACGAAGGCTAAAAGCCTAAATACTAACGTACCGTGGGTGTCTTAAGCAGGGCAAGAAGAAGTTTGTTAACACGGGACTTAAAAACTTGAAGATTTGGGGGAAGAAAAGACCTCCGCTGGCAGTAGGTTCCACAGTCTAGAAACTCTAGGGATAAAAGAACGAACGAAATGGGAAGTTCGGGGCCTGTCCAATTGAACCCTATAGGGATGCATACGCGCGGCACCACGAGTTTCTCTGTTGGGAGCTGCAAGAGGAGGGACTATACTGGATAATTCGTCGGAGCAGAAGCCTTAAAAGTATCTATAGAAGAGCGATAGATCTCCCACAGTTCGACGATGGGCAAGAGAAGGAAGTCTTTGAGTAAGTAAAGGATCATTAATAACACGAACAGCCCTTCTTTGAATGGCATCAAGAATGCTAAGAGTTGTAGGGGATGCCATTTCCCAGACATGAGAGCAATATTCCAGAGAGGGTCAAATTTGGGACACATACAAAGTGTATAAATTGGAAGGAGAAAAAATACTTTTTGGCTCGGAAAGAAATCCAAGCTTTTTTGAAGCCGCGGTGGCTATAGATACAATGCGTTTATGCCAGTTAAGGTTATTCTCAAATGTGACGCCCACAAGGTTAAATGTGTCCCCGCTCTGCAAAATCTGGCCACTCATAAGCAAAGGATGAGTGTTTGATGATTTTTTCGCGACAAGGAACATGATTGTGTTTTGGATGCATTAAATTGAACGAGATTTTTGGCGCCCCAATCCAATATCAAATTGAGACCCTGTGAAAGAGATATCTGCATCGCCCTGCGTTTGCTTTCCAAGTCGGGTTGAGAGATTGGTTTCGGAACCTGAAAAGTGGAGTGAAGGGTACTATCGTCAGCATAACCATGAATGGCATTGGTTGTGGAAGAAAGAAGGTCGTTATTGGTGCTAGTACTGAACCCTGAGGCACTCAAGCATTAATTTCGTGAAAGCTTGAAGAGTGGCCATCAACAAAACCCTGCCTTGTTTAACCAACTACCCATTTTATTATTTATAAAGCCTTGTTTTAAGTTACCGTGAGTAGAAATAGTTAAACAATGGGAAATTAAGAATAATGTTCTAGTCAATACGGATGTAATAAAGTAAGTATAGTGATTTTAGAAGTGAGAGTTTACGAACTCGTTAAACAAAACCCAAATTTCCATAATAAATATAAAATCCAAGCTTAAATGCTGAACACGTTTCGTAGCATGTCGTATTGCATGTAAAAAGGGATGCCAACATAAACACCTGAAATACCCCAATATCGTTAACAAATGGCCGTACATGTATAAAGGTGGGTATAATAGCGACGACTCAACAATTATGCTGTGACGTAAGCCATTAATTATAACCTAACCTGTGGTTAGGACTTAACAAGCTGTCACTAGTAGATTGTTAGCGCGTTATTTATGAGAATTTAAACGCAGACGATGTAGTGCCGACCAGTATAAACTGAGAGCGGAAAAAGAGAGTTGTTGCATTATTTTATTAATTAATTTCACAGTAGTGAAAATAAAACGTAATAAGAATTTAAATAGATTTTTATCCATAAATGCAATGTTTTATATAAAGTTTTTATGCCTTGAAAAAATTGTTTATACCCACCACTGAAAAAGTGCAAATAATACTGATTGAGGTTACTATTAGTACTGTTTATTTGTTAAAAGGTATTAATCTTTAAACGTAAAACTGATTCAAACATAATTTATTTCGTAATCTTACACGGACACACAAATGATTTGGTATACAATTAAATTATTAATAGTTTAAAAAAACTAAAAAAACACGCTTTTATATGCAACCGAACTAAAAATTAAAAATAATTTTTCATTAAAAAAAATATTTTCACTTCATAGTAAAAGCGTGGGGTGCATTTTACTATTTTTTCATAACTTTTCCATCATAGATATTGGCAAATATAATAATTATAACATTTAATATATTAAGCACCCCACGCTTTTTACTATGAAGTGAAAATATTTTTTTAATGAAAAATTATTTTTAATTTTTAGTTCGGTTGCATATAAAAGCGTGTTTTTTAGTTTTTTTAAACTATTAATTATTTTTCATTTTTTAGTTCGTTATATCAATTAATTTTTTAAAAATAAATGCTCCAGTTTATTCACTAAAAAATTTTTTCGCCATTTTGTCAAGATTAGCAAAGTTTTTCAGATTTACTTTCTGAAAATACCCTAATATAAAATTTGAGTAAAATCAATTCAGATCGAACTCTTGAAATGGCCGGTGGTTGGTACCACTGGGACGTACAGGTGACAGATGACACTTGGTTGAAAATAACCAGCCCCTTTTTTATTAGTTCTGTGCCCCTGTATATCAAATTTGGTCAAAATGGGGGTTGCTCCAACTTTCGAAACAATTACCCAATTTGCATAAATAAGACAAATATTTTTTAAAATATTACCTTTTTAAACTAAAAAGAAATTTACCATAAATGTTTTTTCTAAATATGAGTTTACTTTAGTTTACTTACCTTAAGTGATATTTTAATGTAGTTTGCTAATCTCCATTTCCAGTCTTTGTCCTAATCTAACATTCGGTACAAGTTTCTAACACTCAATAAAGGCCTTTTAGAAAGTATAAATGGAAGATGGTATAAAAGTTATATGCAATAACTTGTTAGTTACTTTTATTTGCTTCTTGTATTTCAATTAAAGTGTATACTTTGTTTTTAATAGCTTAGTTAACTGAAACTTTAATTTCACATTAAAGGAATTTTAGGTTATGTTATGACTGTGAATTTTGTCAGATGTCAGTTGGTAATACAGATTTCTGTTTTATGACCGCCTGTTTTAAAAACAAGTGAAGGTTATTCGTTCGTTAAAAAGCGTGTTAAAAAAAACAGATGAAGGTTATACGCTCCCGGAACGAATGAGTTCAGTTTAGCAGAATTGAGCCCCTGGTCCCCAACCCGTCGGCAAATGTTGTCAAGTTCGATTATTCAATTGTCTAATCTGGCGCATCCGCCAGAACGTACGATTTTTCACTTTTCCTATTTTCCTAGAAAATGCTGGAACTTAACGGGATACTGTTTTTAAATTTTTCTAATTTTTAGTTCGGTTGCATATAAAAGCGTGTTTCTTTAGTTTTTTTAAACTATTAATTATTTTTCTTTGTCAAGAATAGCAAAGTTTTTCAGATAGACTTTCTGAAAATAACCTAATATAAAATTTGAGTAAAATCGATTCAGATCGAACTCTTGAAATGGCCGGTGGTTGGTACCACTGGGACGTACAGGTGACAGATGACAAAGAAAATTAACCCAGTTTTCTAGGACAGATGACACTTGGTTGTATCAAGCAGTGGTTATAATAATATATTTTTTTTCCAAAGCAGGACAACGGGATACTGTTTGCAGATTATTGCATTGTCATGGGTCCTTAATACGTGTGCAAAGTTTCAAAGAAATCAAATAGCTGGAAGTTGGTTAAAATTAGGCTCAAAGATTCCGTTACATAGCCAGCCAGATTGATAGATTGATAGTTACAACCCAAGTTAATAAAAGCGTGTTAAAAATCAATAAAAGTTTAAAATTACTTGTAATTTAGAATAATTAAATAACATAATAAATGTTCCTCTTTCTTATCTTTGGACAATCTACGAAGGCTAAACCTCCGCGGGCAGCAGGTTTCACATTCTAGAAACTCTAGGGATAAAAGAACGAACAAAGTAAGAAGTTCGGGGCCTGTTTAGTTGGACCTTATAAGGATGCATGCGCGTGGCACCACGAGTTTCTCTGCTGAAAAGCCATGGAAGTACCTATAAAACAGCGTTAAATCCCCACAGCCCGACGATGGGCAAGAGAGGAAAGCGTTTCTGTAAGTAAAGGATCATTAATGAGACAAATAGCTCTTCTTTGAATAGAATTAGGAATGCTAAGGCTTGTGGGGGACGCCATGCTCCAGATATGAGAACAATATTCCAAGGCAGGTTGGATTTAGGACACATAAGTAGTGTATTAATTAGAAAGGGAAAAATACTTTTTGGTTCGAAAGAAAAATCCAAGTTTTCTTTTTATTTTACTGGTTGTATTAAAAATATGTATATTATTTACAATTTTTTTTTTTTAAACAAAGCTGATGTGCAAATTATCTTTAAAAAGGGTTCTAAAACTTTTATATCTAATTATAGAACCTAATCCATTTTTGGGTTGTTTACAAGCTAACTAAAAAAAGTGTAGTAAATGTTCAGTTTAGCTAATTAACTACAGTGAAAATTACAAAAAAATAGCCATTACAATAAAAGACAGTTTCTAGATTTATCCTCGACCAAATCTGGATAAAATATCGCTTTCTGACGCTATTTATAAAACAAATGATATATTGTGATATATACCCAATAATAAATAATAGTTTTAAAAAACTAAAAAAACACGCATTTATATGCAACCGAACTAAAAATTAGAAAATAATTTTTCATTACAAAGAGTTTGTATTACAGTAATAAAAGGTCAAACCATGAATCATAATTATATACCTCAAAATAGAATTATAATGAAATTTAAGATAATAACAGAATAATTCACTTCAGAGTAAAAAGCGTGGGGTGCATTTTACTATTTTTTCATAACTTTGCCCTTATAGATATTTACAAATGAAATAATTATAACATTTAACATATTAAAGCACCCCACGCTTTTATTCTGAAGTGAATTATTCTGTTATTATCTTAAAATTTATTATAATTCTATTTTGAGGTATATAATTATGATTCATTGTTTGACCTTTTATTACTGTAATACAAACTCTTTGTAATGAAAAATTATTTTCTAATTTTTAGTTCGATTGCATATAAAAGCGTGTTTTTTAAACTATTATTTATTTTTCATTTTTACTTCGATATATCAATTAGTTTTCTGCGGACATGTGATATTGAAATGTTTCACGAACTATTTTGTAATCTAATCATTTCATTTAAAGCTTCACTGTTGCATGGGGTTTCAGAACGCAACTACTCCGAACAAGTTTCTATCAGCCTTATGATCGCGCACTAGCTCTTTCTCTGTTACTCTCCTACAGAAAATCTATAAAGGAATTTATTTATCCTGGCGATCCTAATCAGGATAACGGAATACTGTTTGCAAATTATTGCATTGTCATGGGTCCTTGATACGTGTGCAAAGTTTCAAAGAAATCGAATCGCTGGAAGTTGGTGAAAATTAAGCTTAAAGATTCCGTTACATAGATATATACATACATACATACATACATACATACACATACAACCTAAGCTAATAAAAGCGTGTTAAAAAAATAAGATTGATCTGAGACTAAAATATTAAATTAATTTATTCTTATTTTATTTAATAAAGACCGTTGATCATCAAGGACTTCACATTTACATGCAAAAAAACTTCTTTAACTTTTCCATCCACATGCTCTGGAGTTGCTTCTAATAGATATTCCATCGGCTTTTGCTTTAAAGCAATATCCAGAACTATTTCGTTTCTATCAACCTAGTCACACGAAAATGCCACACCCATGCACGTCTTTACAGTTCAAATGTGTGATGGACTTTCAATTTTTTTCTGCAATAAATATAACTTACTATCCAAATTAGAAAAAAGTGCTTTTAGGCTAAAATCAAATGAATGTTAAAAAGACAGTACAGAGGCAAACACCTCTGTATTTGCAGAGACTCAAAAACAGCTCTACTGCTACTAAAAGGCATTAGATAAGGAATTATGGCTGTAGGAATCAAGGTGAGACACGCACGGTACGTTAGTATTTAGGCTTTTAGCCATCGTGGATTGTCCAAAGATAAACAAAAAAAAAAACAAATAAGATGGATACCAGAGCAATTCTTAATGAACCTTTATAGAACCTTGTGGTCAGACTATTTAGCTCAAAATTAATATAGACTTAATATCTGAACAATGGCATATAGTAAACAGTAGTATGTTATGTTCGTTCTCACGTGATTAAGGAATGTAGCTGTCCAGAAGGTATACAAGAGAACACAGCAGTATTTTTACGATTTAACCATTATATCCAAATATTGTTTTAGTAAACAACGTGATTTCTGAAGTTCCATGAAAGCAAAAAAGTGCAAAATAAAATAAACAAAAATTTATTCTGCTTTAAATATAAAGATAAAAATTTAAAAAATGTATTTAACTAAATGCATTTGTATAAGAAAAAAATATCTGGCATATTTCCAAGATCTAAAAAAAAGTGCACCTATCAGCAATTGTATCAAGTTTTTTTCATCGACTTCTTAAATACACATGAATAATCAAACCACTCATTATTTGGCAAACAGATCCTAACTCTTAGGCCATACGAGTATATCTGAAAAATGTCTTTTACCTAGTTCTACCAAAAACAAATAAAATGGTCTAAAACATTTACAGTGTGGGCCAATTTAAACTTGCATACTTTTTAACTAATGATAACTTTTTATCTGTTGCGCCTTTCTTTTTATTTTTAAATGGCTTATAGGTAGATGTGTTTTCTTTAGGTTTGCCAATTTTGGTCAAATAGATTTAGACAGGACCGGACTTACGGGACTTTATCCATTATGATTCATTAAACTTTGTTGCCAAAAAAATCGAATTTATGTACAAGTAGGCTAATACGTTGGATTTGAATTAATTTTTGTTAAGTTGTGCCAGCATCCAACTCAGGAACCATAGTAACCTTAAATTTTTATTTTCAAAACACACTAAAAAAGTTTTGTTTGTTAAAACCGAGGAAAATGCATGCTTTATCATTTATCAAAAATAATCATAATTTCTGAATCCTCAAATCGTTGATAGATTCGCTTTTACTGAATCATTTTCCATAGTTTGTCTACAAGAAAAACTTATTAGCTCAATTGTATAGCTAAATCTGTTTTTTTTTAATCTTTTGACATCCCACGAAGGCATATGTCTAAATACCAGAGTACCGTGGGTAGTGCCACCACGGTCGTTATTATTAAATAACTACCACCTAAATATGTCTCCTCCGCTGGGAGTCGAACCGGCGACCTCTGGCTTCGAAGATCAAAGCTCTGTCCACTGCGTCACGGGGAGACAATTTCTTTTGCAACGAGGTTAAATACAGTATTTTAGAAAAAGTTCCGTAAGTCCAGTCCTATCTAAATCTGTTTGACCAAAATTGGCAAACCTAAAGAGAACACATCTACCTATTAGCCATTTAAAAATAAAAAAGATAGGCGCAAAAAATAAAAAGTTATTGTTAGTTAAAAAGTGTGCAAGTTTAATTTGGCCCACATAGCCCAATTAGCTTAGACTTTCACCTCAGGAATCTTACGGAATAAGCTAAATATCTATACATAAGTACCTTAATTTTGGTACAAACAATACTCTTCTAAAAATCCCCTATGATATCATGTAAGGAATTCGAAATATGATAGGTCATATGTAAAAAAATAGTTTTTTGCGAATATCTTGTTTCCTTTACTTTTAATTGCATTTATATTTATTATAAAAGTTGTAAAACACAAAATTCTTTACAAATTTGATTATAGCCTATTTTGTCATACCGACGGATTCGATAATAGGGGCGCAAAGTTTAAAGCACTTTAGTGTATGTACATACCTTAGCACGCATCTATGTCGAACCGACAAAAAAATTATTTAATACAACCCTATTTAATGAAAATGTTGTTTTTTTTGAAAACGCTTAACTTTATCGATATCGGACAAAAGTTTTTTTTTAACTAAGGGTTTAAACTATTTAAAAATTGTATTTTTATTCCTTCATTACACAGGGTGTAAAAATAATTAGTACTATTGTGTAAGGGTTAGTCCACCCCTAGCGAACTTGCAAATGTTTTAAAACGATGTCATTTTGAGCAGTTTTAACTGGTATTTATTATATTTAAAAATTATTTCATTCTACCAAGTCAGAGACAAGAATGAGACGAGTAACTGGTCCTAACAATTTGTCCATATAATTTATCTCTTTCTGGTTTAACGCAAGTTCCAATAAATATGTCTTTGTCTTTCATCATGGCAGGCTATCGTAGATGGAGCAATCATCGCTTTGCCCTGGTTGCCAAGTTGTTTACAATTTCTGCATGTAAACTTTAATGTCCTTTTTGGCTCACATCTAATTAAGAGAAGAGAAATATACCATGAATCGAATATTTTTAACTTGACAACGTTGCCGCAGGCGAGTCCGCCGAAATGTTAATCGATATTTGTGTTTGATATTTTCAATGGCCGATTTGTTTGGACAGTTTGTTGTGATTTATTGTGTGTTTCGTAGTTTTTAACACGCTTTTATTAGCTTGGGTTGTAACTATCTATCTATCTATCTATCTATGTAACGGAATCTTTGAGCCTAATTTTTACCAACTTCCAGCGATTCAATTTCTTTGAAACTTTGCACACGTATCAAGGACCGATGACAATGCAATAATTTAAAAACAGTATCACGTTATCCTGATTAGGACCACCAGGATAAATAAATTCCTTTACAGATCCTCTGTGTCTCTTGACAAAATGGCAAAGGAATTTTTTAGTGAATAAACTGGAGCATTTATTTTTAAAAACTAATTGATATATCGAACTAAAAAATGAAAAATAAATAATAGTTTAAAAAACTAAAAAAACACGCTTTTATATGCAACCGAACAAAAATTAGAAAATAATTTTTCATTACAAAGAGTTTGTCACTTCAGAATAAAAGCGTGGGGTGCTTAATATATTAAATGTTATAATTATTCTATTTGCAAATATCTATGAGGGAAAAGTTATGAAAAATAGTAAAATGCACCCCACGCTTTACTCTGAAGTGACAAACTCTTTGTAATGAAAAATTATTTTCTAATTTTTGTTCGGTTGCATATAAAAGCGTGTTTTTAGTTTTTTAAACTATTATTTATTTACCTTTAATTGGACTTTGAATATTGACTTGTATTAGTGATCACAGTGTATATATTAAATTTTGCTTTTCAACAGATAAATTAAAGGTAATATTGACATGGTTATCTGTGAGAAAAATCTTTATAAAAACCAAATAAATGACATTTTTAATAAGGTGTGTGTAATTATTGAACTAAAACCCCAATATTTTATATTAATAGGAAACAAAAACAAGTAGGTACCTAACATTATGGGCAAAAATAGCACAGCTATATAATTTGAATTTGGCAGGGCAAACGATAAAATCGACTCACGCGACATCTGCGTTTACCTTCACTGAAGACAGACAAGGAAGGCCCAGCAGCTGTCTCTCTCTCGGATAATTTATTTACATTTAGTTGCTCGCCTCATTGTTGTCTCTGACCAAAGTGATGTAAAAGTTGTTCAAGAAAAACCGATTTCAGTGGCATCCTTTAAGGGCACATATCTCTGTAAAGATGGACTTTGAGAAAATATTTCTTAATGAACTTGTTCACATTATTTTTATGATTCTATATAGAATTCGAGAAATTTTCCACATATTCTGGGACACCCTGTATATTTGCTTTACTAATTATTGTCAACGTTGGCCAGAGCTTATAGGGAGCGGCTGTTTCATCAGTGCAACACGTATGCCATTAAAGCGCCGCAATAAAATCCTGAACATCTCTAAAAAAGATTACTTTATCAGCTCGGTGTTGTCTAATGATGAAGATTTTTATCTAATTGCTGTTTTTACGAAAGTGCGTTGGCTAATGAAATAGTTTGCATGTTACTAAGCGTGCGGACTTAAAACTGTTTTTAAGTATTTTGATAGTATAGAGGGTAGTCGTAAAAGTAGGGAATAAATTTATTATCTCGTAAATCACATTTTTGTTTTTAAAAATCGCTTAGATCCGTCGATTTAGTTTTTCGTTGTTTCATATAAGACTGTCAGAATGTATTTTTTGGTAATAGTTCGATATAGCGGTTTTCGCTATTATAATAGATTTTGAAAAATTCTTTTTCAGGGCGTTTCTATAGGTCGATTATGACACAAATCTGTGTGAGCGTTTTCCAAAATCCATTTCTATAATTTATTATTAATAAAACATATTTACGGGACGGTGGAGTGAACAGGGGTGATGGGTGGGGACAAAACCGTAGAAATCCTACATTAAACGCCCAAAAACAATATTTCACAGTACACACCGCACTGTCTGTTTTCAAAAATGTCCAAAAAGTTGTTTAAAAAATTAAAAATAAATAATAGTTCAACAATCCCTCCATGACTGTCACTGCATAAAAAGAAAAGTTTGCAATAGAACTGTAAATGTCTTGCGATGTTGCCAAATAAAGTGAGAAAGTGTCAATAGCTTAAAAAAAAGGAAGATACAGGACAAAATTCATATGAAAAATTAAGTTATTCCTTCTTCCTATTATAATTTGTAGAGAAAAAAGGAAAATACCTAAACATAAAGAAAGAGGCATTTTACAAAAATATCATTGTTTCTCATGGAAATGGTGGATAATCCCCGAAATAGGCTTGGTGTTAATTCTTCATAAGAAGTTTGGCAACGCTGCTTCTATCAAGACTGACATTTTTATAATGACGAACTTCATGTTATCAGCTGACCAAAATGGATTTTCCTTCTTTAATTAATGACGGACGAGATATCTCATATGTGTGGGATAGTTTTCGAAAAATTTAATACTTTTCAAAATTAATTTACATTTTTCATGTGCCCCGAGTGCAGTGTATTAATGTTTTCTCGTGTTTGACGTTGGATTTATACTGTTTTGTCCCCACCCAGCACCCCTGTTCACTCCACCGTCCCGTAAATATGTTTTTATTAATATCTAATAAATTATAGAAATGGATTCTGGAAAACGCGCACACAGATTTGTGTCATAATCGACCTATAGAAAAGCCCTGAAAAAGATTTTTTCAAAAATCTCTTATAATAGCGAAAACCGCTATATCGAACTATTACCTTCTTTTTTTTATTTAATGGATTCTCTAAATATTATGCATATTCGGATTCCTTCAACATTCCAAATATTTTTCATGTAGCATATGCTATATCTAAAACGAAGCGTTTTGGCGTTAATCTTTTTAAATTTTAAACATAAGACATTTCGGCCCAAATCAAGACTTGAATTGA
Source organism: Listronotus bonariensis (assembly GCA_014170235.1). NCBI lineage: Eukaryota > Metazoa > Arthropoda > Insecta > Coleoptera > Curculionidae > Listronotus > Listronotus bonariensis. The sequence goes on from JACEGR010006153.1 coordinate 34,650, forward strand.
TTCATACATGCTAATTTAAATTCTGACAATACTCAACACCGGGATCAGACGTCCATGAAAACTTGTAAACCGCAAAAAGTAAAGTAGGCTATGTATAGAAGGAACAGTTTAAAAATGTAAATTCGGTGCTCTTTGATAAGAAAAAAAAATCACAAAAAGTTTAAAGCAAATAAATCGGCATGCTTATCTTCGCGGCCGCCTTTGCTATATTTCTTTTATGATATGCCGGTTGATGCAGCTGGTCATCGCACTATGGGATAGAAATTCATTTTTTGGTCAAAATTCGGAAACTTACCAATCTAACTTAAAATGAGGTGCTTTTTACTGGGAAAATATTATAAATTATTACAAATGCTTTTTGGAAACTTAAAACTTATTATGTGTTATTATAAATTTACACCCCCTTAACATTATTATTTTTATTGTACTAAATAAACTAAAATGTCAGCTTGTTTAAGTAATTCGGTAGTATTCTAATCAGTAATTCGATGATTATTATCAAATATGATATACAGGGTAACGACAATAGGTATGATTTTTTAAATGGAATACCCTGAATATTATATCACCACCAAAAAAATCTTTTAAAATGCTTTAAAGAAATACTACATTTGATGTGAATATGACCATCTAAATCTGAAAAATAATTTTAATTTATTCTTAGAAGCGTAATAGAGATACATCTTTCCAACTTTTTTTATTTTTTAACGTATAAAATAAATAAAAACACTGTTTTGTTGGGTAGATTCTGTAGAATCGATATCTTTCAATAGAATGCTATCTTCTATCTTTTAGGATATACAGTGTAGGACAAAACAGATTAAATTTTAAAATAAAAAACCTTGTAAATTATAAAAAAATCTTGTATCTGTCCTTACACTCAGAAGTAGCAAAAAGTAGGAAGGCAATTGTAAGTACAAAAACTGATAAAGAAAAAGGTTTGACAAAAGTAGCGTAACTTCGCTGAGACTGCATCGGAAACACAACAATAGCTCTTATTATTTAAACTCTTTTCTTTTTTTAGTAAACAAGACTAATAATAAACTAAATAGATTAATTGTTGTATATTTATGTTTACTTAAAATACATTTTCAAGTTTCTTATTACCCCAATAGAAGTCGTAACATCCTTTTATAATTTTGCGTACATGTAGTTTGGAGTATCTACTTTGAACTACACAAGCATGAGTTATTAAAATTTCAAAGTTTTTGGCCAAAATAATGTATTTCTATCCCATAGTGTATCGGCGCGTCGCTGTAAAGGATAGCGGCGCCTTTGTATAAAATAGTCCGATTGCTGGCGGCCTTCTTTATGTTTTTGTATTATTTTCAAAGGGTACCGAATTTGCGCTTTTAAAATGTTCTTACTATACAGGGTGGCACCTTTTCGTTGACCTTGAAAAGTATGGCGAAAACTAAAATAGATAGAAGAAATCTTATTGCACAATCTTGACTACGATAAAAAAAATAAGTGGTGGAAGTAAATAATGTCTAACTTGATTTGTTTTGAAGATACAGAGTGTTTTCTAATTTTGTCAATTTGACCAGGCACTTGTAACTCGCTCGTTCTTAGAAATAAAAAAATGTAAACGGAAAACTTTTAGGAATATTTACGTAAAATTCAGTGGCTTACCTATATTTTCTCCATTGACTTTAATTTTAAAGTTATAACACAAAGTTGGGTTTTTTAAATGGCTCACCCTGTATATTTTATGATCAGTTCAACGGTCTTCTTAGAAGCTATAAAATACTACCATTGATACATGTATTTTTAAATAGTTTCGGAAATATGGCCAACCTCGAGAATTTAATAGTTAACCAGCATTTTTTAAATTAAAAACTTTGTATATTACAACACTATTAAATAGATATTTAAAAGAACTTAAGAAAATATCATATTTAATATGTTAATCTCTTAAAGTTTAAAAAATATGCCCATTCAAATCTGAAAATTATGTTAAATTTCCATTATATCTTTAGCTTAGACTCTTTGTTTGACCTCCGAACAGTGCGGACGTGCGTAGAGGACTACAAAGTTCTTTCCGGAGTGGCGGCTAGAGGTGTCGTACGAACGTTTATTACCTTCGGGGATCAAGGAAAGATTCACGCTAAATTGACGGCATCTTTCTTCTGGATCTAAGCGCTGTGAGCGAAGATTCCTATAAGCTGATGGTATCCTGTTTGGTGGTGAACACGAGGTATTTCTCAAAAAGCGGGAAATAGATGGGCGTGCCATGGGAACTGTCAGTAGTGAAAGTGAAGGTTATACGTAACACCAGTAGCAGATCTTGGTTTGACAGTCGACAATCTATGCATTGCATCGAACGTTGAATTATTTGTTTTCTTTTGGAATTTCTGAGAGCTACGAGCTCAATTATCCAGATTTTTCGCCGACGAAGCCCTGGAAAGCATAGTCCGGAAGGGAGAGAGTGGTGGATTGGACCTGAAGGGACCAAAACCAAGAAAAAAATAGAAATAGAATAGGAATCTTTAGCTTAAGCTATAAGCACTAAGTTTAGTGTCGAAGATAAAATAACCACTATATTAACTAACTATTTTTAGATTTGGATGGCCATATTTCAAAAACTATAAGATATAGACATATCAAATGTTGTATTTTCCTAAAGCCCTTTAAAATATCTATATAATGGTGTAATATACATAAAACGTAATATTTAAAGCTCTTTTATAGATCTTTCGAATAGTGATTTATTATACAGGTTGTTCCATTTAAAAAAGTACATTTTTTGTAATAAATCAAAAATCCGATGTTCAATTGTTTTTCTGTTGGCAGTACGTTAATCAGCGGAAAAAGTACTACAAGTTTACTAATTTAACCGACTTCCTATCACCAATAATAAGAAAGTTGGCAAAAGTGCTGACTTAAAATTGATCACTCTGTATACAGGATGGCCCACCATATTCGACACGGTCTGTAGCTGGATAACCATGAGGTTTAAAAAAATTAAATATTGGATCATATACAGGTCGGATAAGACCACAGTATAAACTTATTTTAGTCTATACAGGGTATCTCAAAAAGTGTGACGTATCAAAGTTATATATTTTTTAATGGAACACCCTATATTTTATGACGGTTTTAGTTTCTACTTTAAAAAATAACTTAAGTTTGTTTATAGTATCTACTAAGTGTCTAATCTTATTCGTTTTTGTGATATTTGATTTTTTTGAAAAATGCAGAGGTAAAATTAAATTGATTTTACTTTAACACTTTTAACACTTTAAACTTTAAAATATGTAACAAGATTAGAAAAAGTCTGCCATATCATACGGAGGTCAAATGAAGATCAAATATTGTACAGGGTGATCAAAAAATAATTTCAATTTTTCAGAAAATCAAATAGCCATATCTCTCTTATTTTAAATGGAACGCCCTGTATTTTTTACGTCACCTGATGACAAATAAAATACTCTTTTAAATGGTGTATGGGTGCCTATACCTATCTTTTGTGCTTTTTAGTAAAATCTGTTTTTACAAATTTTTAGTCCAAATGTTTACTTAAATTAAAGTTGGCTGTGACATAGCAGCCATTAATATTTTTTTAAAGAAAATAACAACGACCATTTATTGATTACTAGTGTTTTAGTCAGTTTAAAAGAAATTTCAATGATTTTGAATAAAAACCCTTGTTCTACAACAACAAAATGGTATAATACTGGTAGGATGTGGAAAAAATGGTTTACTTTAGTCTAGAGTTAATACTGAAAAATATTCCAGGAGATACCATCTTATAACCTTAACAGTTGCTTTAAAAAAATTGACACAGTGATTATGGATAATGGAAGAAACGAGTTATAGGTCACAGAATGTCGTCATAACTGACCAGAGGCTTGATTAGGATTGTTTAAAAACACAAGTTTTATCATTACCACATTCAGCTGAAATAAGTGGTATTAGAAGAATTTTAAAAATAGTGGCAGATAATACAACATCTTTTAATTTTGTGCTTTTTTCCAACAAATTTACATTTTGCAATAACGGCTTAGTAAATAGGCATAGCTATATCACAGCCTACTTACATTTAAATAGACATTTGGAATAAAAATATGTTAAAACGGAATTTACTTAAAAGTATAAAAGATAGGTATAGGCAACCTATACACCATTTGAAAGAGCATTGTGTTAGATTATTGTATTTTGGTCCAAGGAATCTGTGGTAGCATTTTGTACAAACCTTTTAGAGACACCCTGTATAGTGTAAATTGTTTAAACTACCTTATAAAAATACTTTAATCAAAGGTCATAAAAATGTAGTGAATAAAAAAACATGTAGGTAAAGCAGCCAAAGGAAAATTAGTGGTAATTTATAAAGCAGGTAAAGATAACTTCAAACTCGGCCCCTTTTTAGAGGTGTGTCTTGGTAGAGTAATTTGTTAGCAGTTCTGAAACGTTTGCTTAACCCAAGATTAAAACTAACTGATAATTACATAATAACCACGTTCGCAGAGCTGGCAACTGTTAGGGCAACATTAATAATTGGTCGTTTAGTAATTTATTTGTTTAATTACCAATCCTTAATAACATTCTGTAGCATAAAGACTGTTTTAAAAATCCTTATATCATTAGCAGTGTTTAGGCCCAATTAATACAAAAAAATAATTAATTATCAAAGAAGTAGATTACCTTAATAGGTTATTTCCTATATTCAACTTTTCGCAATGCACGTAGCATGACCGTTAATTACAATAAAATTACTACATTATTGGTTGATAGTGAAAAACCATAAATGCGAAGGTTAACAATCGGCAAAAAGAGCGAAACATTTTTTTTTATAAATTTATACTAAATACGAAACAGGTAGACGAAGACCGTTATCATATACTAGCTTTTGCCCGTGGCTTTGCACGCGTTAAATTCGAAGTAAAACAATTTCCCTTTTTAAATTTTCTTCTTGAATCTCTCTATCTACTAAAAAAACCGCATCAAAATCCGTTAAATAGTAGTAAGAATTTTAAATTTAAACTATTTTTTAAACACTCTGAATATGTTTTATATTATTATACATATAAACCTTCCTCTTGAATCACTCTATAAAAAAACCGCATCAAAATTCGTAAAGTAATATCAAATTTTTAATGTAATTTTTTTTAAAACTCTGTATATGTTTCTTTTTATTATTATACATATAAACCTTTCTCTTGAATCACTCTATCTATTAAAAAACGCATCAAAATCCGTTGAGTTATATCAAATTTTAAATGTAAACTAGTTTTTAAACACTCTGTATATGTTTTTTAATATTATTAAACATATAAACCTTCCTCTTAAATTACTCTTTAAAAAAAAAAATTGCAATAACATCCGTTGAGAATAGTAGCATCAATATCGAATTTTAGTTATAGTTTATCCAAGATAGCCGACCAAAGAGAATAGACAAGGATAGAGGATCAATCGCCGTTTCGAAAAGTGGCACAATTTGAAGAAAGGATCTGCGGGATGGCAGAGCATGCGCATATGTACTCCCAATGTCAAAATCGGCGGTATATTCAAAAACATTGATTTATTGAGTAAATATACATAAAACATTAATAAAAAGTGTGAAATGTGGTTAATACTGAAATTTATTAATAATTTAATGACTAAATATTGGTAATTTAGTGCTAATGGTGTATTAAAATCTATTTGGTAGAAGTCTATTTTTTGCTTAGATTAGAATAGGTTTATGTGGAAAAATATATATAAATATTAGGGAAATAAGAACTAAAAATGAAAATTTAAATAGAATTATTACTTGAAAACTAAACTTTTATTGTGAAATTACATATTTAGCATAAAGAATGGTTGTAAAATGTAAAAGAAGTGTATAATTTTAAGAAATATAGGAAAATAGCACGCTTAAACTTACCAACCAAATAAATTATAGATTTATTTTGATTATTTAGTTGAAAGGTATTATAGTGTATAAGTTAATATTACTTATGCTGAAAAAAGCGTAGTAGGATTTTAGTTTCCATAGGCCACTGTGCTTGGTCCATTTTATTCGATATCTATATACTTGTTTTTTAGGTATAAGGAAGCAGATAAGATTGTAGGTTTTAATTAACAATCAAAATTTAGGTTTCTACAATACTGGATGGATACTTACTTATTTTGAAATAAAATACTTTTGTAAAGGAAGCTCAAAAATGCTCGGTATTGCAGAAAAAAATCCTAATCCTAAAAATCTTTTTTCCACAAATTTTCGATATTGACAAAAATAAGTGTACTTTCCTCTTAAGAAAAATTCATAATTTTAAGATATTTCATATACCTACCACCGAAAACAATTAATATGGGATGGTTGTATTTTTCATAAAATTAATAATAGTTTGCCTTATGGTACGAACTTAAGTAGACACACTGTAATCTTGGTTTGTACCTTAACAGGGTGAGTTATTTAGTGTTTAGGCCTTTTCATTTTTTCGCTTTAATATAATTTTTATCACTATTAATACTTTTTAAACTGGTCAAGTGTCTGTCTTTTACAGTTCAAGGACATTTTTTTAATATGGAGTGACGCACACAGAAATCCTCTATTGGTTCATTGTGCTTTTACCTCCAGCAAGATATTCATTAAATATTTTTTACGTATTTATATAAAATATTAATGTATATAATATTTTGTTAAAAAATAAATCTTACATAAAGTATTAATTTGTTTTTATTCATAAAAAAGCAATGTAAATAATTTAAAAAATAATTTGTTTAAAAAGGCAATAAATTTACACAAATGTTGTTTCAATAATTTTTATTTATAACACAGGTCACACGTAAAATTAAACCGAATAAAACGCAAAACAAATAAACAGCCAGAACAATCACAAAACATCAGCCATATTGAACATATTGAAAATCAAGAGGTTTGACATTTATAACAGCCAATAGCAAGCCGAAAAAAGAACCTCTCATGCGCATGACGAGTAATCCCGCTGCGTTAAGTTAACCATTAAACCGGTTAAAGTTCGCAAGATATTTGGCTGATAGTATTGATTCAGACACAAAAATGGTACGTAAAAGTGCGTACTGAAACAAAAAATTATAAATAAATCCATACTTTTAACCAAGCACGTTCTTTTTAACAACTGTAAGCAAGAATAAAATAAAACTTTGACGAGCTCCTTCGGTCGCTGAACACAATCACAAGTCGCAGGTGTGTGCCATTTTTTTAATTGGTGGGGGTAAATCAACTGTTTCTCTCCCTTTGTCCATTCTCTTTGGCTAAAGCTGCGGAAAAAGAATGTGATAGAGGCTGGTTAATCCAAATTTAAAATGAAAAAATAAAGCAATATTTAAAGCATTATTTATAGGTTTTTAACAGAAAAGTTGTACACAATAATTTTTGGGTTTGAATTTCTATATAGTAAGGTGAGTAAAAGATGTTTCTTGGACTTGCATTGTCTTAATTTTATGACCTTTAAACAAACACCTAGTAAGGTGCTTGTAAAAAAATATAGTCTAGATATTTAGACCATTCTACTTTCATTTTGTTGTCATATGATACTCCATTCAAATAATTCGCATATGCATCTACTTGCTTATTTTACACAAAGATTTTTCGGGTTTATTAAAGGTTTGTTCAAAAAAAAAAATATATTAGGGAGATGCTTTAATTTGAATAACAACAATTATATAAAAAAATGATAAGAACATGCTATTTTAAAAAAATCAGTTTTATTACGTCTTTTAAACATTGTGTTTTCACTTTTAAGGTTTAGTTTGTTTAATTAGTTTAAATTTATGTTCACTGAATGACCTTGGGCTTACCTACAGTTTTTTTTAATTTAAGGCAATCTTGCTAATTTCTACACAAGTTGTTTTAATTATGTCTATAATAACAATATTAAGAAGACCTAACTTTTTGTAATTTTTTGTTTGTATTTTAATATTTTTAAACATTTTTTCATACAGAGTTCGTCGAACCAGATTTGATTGTAATATGCCACCGGAGCTAAGGGTTAAATTATTATTTAATTATACTTAATACTACCACTAAAATGTGATCTTTACCTTCTACTTAAAGTTCCATAAGTTTTTCTAAGAATTAATCGTAGTTTGATACTGAATTTTTGATCGATAATAAATTATAATTTTGATTTATTAGACAGACTAATAATTGCCTCGGCTATAAATTGATTTTATTGAATCTTTTGTAGTGATATTAAATTAAAATTTTATATATCAATGGTTAAATCTCCATTACCCATTGTTCGACCTAATCTAAATATATTTTATTACAATACACTTGTCAGGTATTAAACGTATAGCCAACACAAGTATTTAAAAGACAAGCAATTTACCAGAGACGAGATTAGGTTACAAATAAAACTTGTTCTGTGGGCCCAAAAATGCTTTAATTTATACTAAGGATTTTAAAGGTGTCACCGTGAAATCTGAAACCAGGCAATAATTTTAACTTTTACCAAATTAGCGTGTACACATAAAAAGAACATCTTTGTTTTTCCGTGCTAGATCATTTAACTCGTATTAATTATCATATTTAAATCAATTAATAGGCACTGGTAAATCAGAAACAAAATAGCTATTTATGTATCGAGGGCGTTACTAGGACTATAATGCCCTGAAGGTCGAGGGCTAGATTTCGACCTGATGGGCATTATAGTCCAGTAAAGCCTGTGGTGCATACAATGCTTTACGTTTTACCCAAAAAAGAGTTTTTCAATGACTAATTACATGATTTATTCGCAATATAAAAATTAGTTGCACCTGTGGTGTTAAGTTTGACTTTTGATGTTTCTATCAGTTAGTCAGTTGGCATTTTTTATTTAACGATTTGCTCAAAATGGAAGAAATTCCACAAAATATAAGAGAAAAGGCCATAAAATCGACCGAAAATCTTTTGCCAGTTAAATCAAGGCAACGGTATGATAGGGAGTATGGCATATTTGGTATTTGGAAAAATGCGAACGCAATTCTTCAAATAACCGAAACCGTTTTAATGGCATATTTTCAAGAACTGGTAAGTTATTGATTTTATTTTAATACATACATATGTTTAACAAACTTTATTATTTTTAGTCGAAAAATACAGTCCGAACTCTCTCTGGACCAAGTATTCCACCCTAAGGTCTACGTTGATGGTCTATGAAAATATAGACATTTCGCAATACCATCGTCTCATATTTTTTTAAAAGTTAAGTCGAAAGGATTCGTCCCGAAGAAGTCTAAAGTTTTGGAAGGAGAACAAATATTAAAATTTATTAAGAAGGCTCCTGATGATATCTACTTGGTACACAAAGTCATATTGGTAATGGGTGTTTTTGGAGGTTTAAGACGAGATGAGTTGGTCATTGATGATATTGAAGATAGAGGAACAGTCTTGGTTATAAAGGTACCAGAAACTAAAACTTCAACTTCAAAAAGTTTTACTATCATTGAAGAAGATTTAGGTGCTTTAAATTTAATAAAAAGTACACAACATTAAGACCAGCTGGAATAAAGGAGCGAAGAATCTTTCTTACCTATAGAAAGGGTCGTACGGTACAGTACAACCCATTAGAAAAATACCATAGGAAGCGTCCCAACATTGATGGCAAAATTTTTAAAATAGGATAATGCAGAAGCTTACACCGGCCACTGTTTGCGTCGTACATCGTCAACTTTACTTGTTGAGGCAGGTGCTTCGTTTGAAACGCTAAAACAACATGGAAAATGGAAAAGCTCTTTAGTAGCTGAAGGATATATAGAAGAAAGTATTTCATCCAAAAACAAAGTAGCCAAAATGGTTGCCAATTCAGTTAATTCCGAGGTTAATTCTATCGACTATTGAAAATTCTTTAATGGACTGTTCTTCTATACAAAATAGCGTAAGTGCTACCACCGCTGCTACCATTATAAAAACACCGACCATTCTATAGTGGGATCAGCTACATTTTCCGGGACATTTTATTTTGGAAATAAAGTTTAATTTTTAGTATTGTTTAAAGAAAAATTATTTTTGGTATAAACTTGATCTTTATTGTGAGAGAAATAAAATTGGACAAGCAATAAAATTTCCATATTAGTGCATTAGGGCATTATAAGCGGGCATTATCATAATGCCCGCTTATAATGCCCTAGGTGTGATAGCAGGTATTATTGCTACCATAACATATTCCGTTTCTAAGGTATTACAGATCAATAATGGATGGGTAAAACATAAATACATTTTTTTAAGTAGACTCACTATACATAAATTACAGTGGTCCGCAACAAAATCCTCCTTTAAAAAAATGCGATAAACATAAAGCATTAAAAGGGTTCTAATTATACATCTGATTTAAGTTTTTTGCTATTAAGTCACAATTTTATGTAAAAGCCTTTTTTATAATTGCTATAATTTTGGCTTTTGTGTGACGTTCTTGCATAAATACTAATTTATTCTGTAGGTACAGATTGTACTTGTAGACACAAAACACTTCGAATTGGTAGAAAGACGGATAACTTAACCGACCCAGGGTGTTTTTACAAAATCAATAGCATCCATCGAATAACTACTCCAATTCATCTTCGTGTACCACTCAGTTACCACTAGTTATCAATCTGATCGACGTATATCAGTTATTGTGGACGACCATTCTTTAAGCTTTCACCAAGTAAATGCTGGAGTGCCTCAGAGCTCAGTTCTGGCACCAACATTGTTTCTTCTTCACATCAACGACCTTCTCTCGTCCACAACTAATTCCATTTATAGTTTGGCCGACGATAGGACCCTTCACTTCAGTTATCAGGTTCCTAAACTAATTTGAAAAATAAACGCAGAGCGATGCAGATATCTCTTTCCCAGGATCTTAATTTAATATTGGATTGGGGCGCCAAAAATCTCGTCCATTTTAATGCATCCAAAACACAATCATGTTCCTTGTCGCGAAAAGAGTCATCAAATACTCATCCTCTACTTATGAGCGGCCAAGTTTTACAGAGCAAAGATACCTTCAGTCTCGTGGGCGTCATATTTGAAAGTAACCTTAACTGGCAAAAACACATTGTATCTATAGCCACGGCAGCTTCAAAAAAGCTTGGATTTCTCTTTCGAGTCAAAAAGTATTTTTCCGCTCCTAATTTATACACTTTATATGTGTCCCAAATCCGACCTCCCTTCGAATATTGTTCTCATATCTGCGGCATGCCGTCCCCCACAACCCTAAGCATTCTTGATTCCATCCAAAGAAGAACTATTCGTCTCATTAATGATCGTTTACTTACAGAAAGGCTTTTCTCTCTTGTCCATCGTCAGGCTGTGGGGGATTTATCGCTTTTTTATAGGTACTTCCATGTCTTCTGCTCTGAAGAATTGCCCAGTATAGTTCCTCCACTCACGGTTCCCAACAGAGAAACTCGTGGTGCCTCGCGTATGCATCCCTATACGTTCCAGCTGGATAGACCCAAAACTTCCCACTTTGTTCGTTCTTTTATCCCTAGAGTTTCTAGAATGTGGAACCTGATGCACACGGAGGTCCTTCCTTTCCCCCAAATCTTCAAGTATTTATTCCCGTGTCAACAATCTTCCTCTTAATTCGCTTAAGACACCCACGGTACGTTAGTATTTAGGCTTTTAGCCTTCGTGGTTTGTCCAAATATAAAAAAACTCAGTGTAATTAAAATGATTGATCATAATATAGAAATAAAGAACGATTTACTTCAAACGTATAAGCATTTGCTTACAAGTGCGAGTATTTACTTATAGTAATGTGATGGTACTGAGTAGCAGCTTCATCAAATTTTACACTTATTTTTAGATTTGAATGGCCATATTTTTGAAACTAATGAAGATAGGTATATCAAATTAGTTTTTTTCAAAGCCCTTTGGAATATCTTTTTATTAGTGATATAAGTGTAAATTTATAACTTGACATTCCGGTACGTAACGGAGATTTTTTATTCGTTATTTTATTTTTCTTGTGTTATTACTTTCACACAAATAAAAAAATAAAAAAAACATAATGAAAGAAGGTCCATGCCTTATAATAACATTTTTTATGTCTTATGGCCTCTACAAAAGAATGCTTAGCTTGTATAGTTATATTAAAAAGCAGCATATCAAAATTATATCAGGGACGCCATCAACTTACCGGTTTAACACATTGTTTTTATATAGCAATAAAATGCTGCATAAAACCATCTAAAACTTTCTTTATTTAAACGAGAATGGGACTACTTTCAGGCAAAGGGCATATATTAATAAACTTGTTACCTATTATAGTTAGAACGATGGAAAACCTGGTTAACAAATATTAAGGAAAAAAACTATACAGGGTGATCATTTTTAATTCGGCACTATTGCTAACTTCTTTATTATTGGAGATACAAAGTCGGCCAAACTAGTTAAATTTTAGTATTTTTTCCGCTGATTAATGTGCTGCCAACAAAAAGATAATTGAACATCGGGTTTTTAATTTATTGCAAAAATATACCTTTTTGAAATGGAACACCCTTTATATCACCATTCGAAAGATCTATCAAAAAGCATTAAAAAAGTCCTTATGTGTTATATCCAATTGTTAATAGTCATAGAAATATGGCCATTCTCCGGAATGTGATGTGTAAACTTGCATTTTTAAAATAGAACACCTCATGGGCGCCGTCAGAATGACTTTCAGGGGTGCAAAGTAAAAAAGACAAAAAAAGTATAAAACATTTAAGTGCCAAAAATTTTAAAGAGGAAAAAAAGGTCCTCTTCCTTTTTGTCCTCTCCTTTGCTCCTTTCCCAATAGCCAGAGAGATGCAAAACATCTGAAAATGCCTAAAATTAATAATTTTTTGTCAAAACTTAATACTTTTCACACATTTTTAAAGCCAAGAGGGTGCTAGTGCACCCCTCCTGGCGCCCATAAACACCCTGTATATTGCATCACCATTAAATAGTTATTTTAAAGAGCCATAAGAAAATACCAGATATATGTATATCTCTCATAGTTTTAGAAATATGGCCATTCAAATCTAAAAATAGTAGATATTATTATAATGTCTATTTTATCTTCAACACTAAACTTAGTGCTTATAGCTTTGAGGTGCAGAGATAAGAAAAATTTAATATAATTTATAGATTTGGACGGCCATATTTCAAAAACTATAAGAGATAGACATATCAAATGTGGTATTTTCTTAAAGCTCTTTAAAATATATATTTAATAGTTATGCAATAAACGGGGTGTCTATTTAAAAATGCCAGTATACTATTAAATTCCTGAGGATGGCCATATTTACGAAACTATTAAAAATTGGATAAAACACATAAGAACTTTTTTTAAGCTCTTTAATAGATCTTTTGAATGAGAATAGTATACAAGTTGTTCCATTAATAAGAGTACATATTTTCTGCAATGATTCGAAAACCCGATGTTTAATTGTTTTTTTGTTGGCAGCAAGTTAATCAGCGGTAAAAATATACTAAATTATACTAAAAAAGTTCTATCGCGCTTTGTTGGGGAGATATTGACCTTCAATGTTGATATAAAAACCTAATTTAATTATAACTTATGAAGTGTTCCCACAGTACCAATGATGTTTTTCATAAAATCACATGTTAAATACAGAGAACCAGCATTTTCTATGTAAAAAATCCCTTTTTCAAAAATTTTTAAAATATGGTAAAATTCTTAAAAACGGTTTTAAACTGTAGATATTATAAAGTTTTATGGGCTAACAAACACCGTTTTTAATATATATAATATGCGATTTTATGAAAAACGGCCCAAGATATCAATTCAAATAAGGTATACCTTTTTCGTACAAAAATAATGAAGGAATTAAACGGTCAAAGCAAAATGTCAAAGTTATCACCTGTGTAAAATATACATAAATAAAAAAAAATCGTCACACACTGTATAATTTTGACTAACTGAACAGCCGTTTACCTATTGAAAGAAGTATTACTATAAGATTATTTGGTAGCCCTAATATCATTGGTACTGTGGCAACAGTTCAAAAGTTATAATTAAAATAAGTTTTTTTTTATATGAAGTACTAACATTATTTTGGCTCACTCCATCAAGCCAATTATTTTTGACCTCACCATTCCGGACACCCTGTATATTGACTACATGACTACTATTAAGAGTTTTTGGCCGCCCTGTACATATATTTTTCTATTTTATAAATATAACGTTATTTTCTTAATATTTCCTTCAAACGTTGCTATTAATATAATGCTATTTATTAGCAAGGGCCAGAACCAGTGCCATATTAACCATTAGGCTGACTAGGCTACAGCCATGAAAAAAAAGGCGCTAGACATGGAAGTTTTTAAAAAGTTTAGGTCGGGTGAGGATTTTGGTGACTAATTTTTCTGTGGATAAGGTGCTTTGGAATGAAATAGGTGCGAAAAGGAGGAAATGACTTTTTTTGGTCATCAAATTTTATTTCGGGTGGTGAAGTAAGGCAGTAAGGCGCCTGGTACTCAAAATAGGCACTACGAAGGAAAGGACCTTTTTTTAGTTAATACTGCCCTGATTAGAACTGTATTAGCATAAATGCATTCATAAAAAAGTTGTACAAGTATTAAAAGGAGAAGTAACCTACCTAAAATTGACTTTTTGATTAATTTTTGTAAGAGGTTATTAAATGCCATAGGTTTGAAATATCTGGGTGGCAATGTTTAAAAAATTTTTGATTTTGTCAGTTAAAAGTGCCATGTCAATTATCTAAAATTGAAAAGGCCTAAGTAGGCTGCAATATAAAAAAGGATAAATATTTACTTAGAGTTTTTAGTTTTTGTTAATTTGATTTATTTACATCTGCATGTTCGCGCTTGACACTAATGCTTTCAATGAGAACGTGTACATCATTAAACTGAATCCGATTCAACCGATAGCATAAAGCAGGTATGGGCAACCTTTGACATGTTGCGGGCCAAACTTTAGTGTGAAAATACGTTACGGGGCCGCTGACTAATTCATTTATGATTGAAATTGAAAAATAAGTTTAAGTATTTAGTATAATTTTTTTTTTTTTTAGGCTTCTCAAAATGTCTTCTTGCCGGCCGGATCAAAGATCATCTACCGGACTGGAAGTTGCCCGATTGAGTAAAGGATTGGATTGAACGCCATAAGTCAAACCTGTTTTTTAAGAGATTTGAATTAAGTTCAGTTCAATCGTGGGTTCCATTTGTACGATATTCACGGTTTTGGAAAAGATTTTAAAAATGGCAGTTAAGTAAAACAGCTGACATGTGTAGGAAAGAAATAGTTGGAAATAAAATAGCCCTAAATATTTAATAAAATATTGTGATAGAGCTTCTTTAGTGGTTTGCGTTATTATTTTCTCCTTTTTTATTAAATGAAATTATTTAAAAAATAAGGTTAGCAGTTTCAATTTATTTATCTGCTTTTTTGTCATTGTAGAACCGGATTATATGCATTCGATAAAATTTAGAACGAAGAGCACAGTATTAGGTTCAATGCGATCCGATCAATCGCTTTCGATTGTTACGATGTACCTTCTTTATTTTTTTTGAAAACCTATGACATGTTTTAACCTCCTATATTTGTGTTTAATTATATTCTATTTCTTCATATAGTTTAAGAAGCCGGATTTAACAAAAAAAAGGTTTTCTATTCCTAATCCTTTCACGTTATTTTTACAAGATTTTTTATTTATACTGGTGGATTCCTTACGGTATGTACAAATAGTTTTTTCTTATAACATTTAATTGGTTTATTAAAAAATAGCACAATTTGGTGTGTATGCTAACTAATGTCTTTAAAATAGTCTATTACAATTTTGTTGTAAAATTAATAGAGGAACCAATATTTTAAGTGATTAAAATTTACATAGAATCCCATGGCCAGTCTGGCGATGCAACACCCGGTATACTGGTTTGTTATTAAAATAAAAATAATATTTTTTTAGTCTCCCTTATCTTTGTATTAATTGTTGACACCAAATTACAATTTATTTTGAACAAGGACTCACCTCCTTAAGTGTTTCTTATTTCTTTGAAAAATCCTATATAATTCGGACATACGCTAAGCGCCTAAATGTGTGAATGTGGAGATTTATATATCTTACCCAAAGCAGAGGTGAGAAACTGTAAAACACGGAATTAGTGTTAGGCTTTCCGCACATGGACCGGTAAAACAGCGACAGGAACGCGATTTCTATAGGCATCAACAGCACGTAGGCATATTAGCGTGTCCGATCTCAGCAATCCGCGTCCTTTAATAAAAAATGCAATACATTTTACAAGCGCAAATTCGGTACCCTTTGAAAATAATACAAAAACATAAAAAAGGCCGCCTGCAATCGGAAAATTTTATACAAAGGCGCCGCTATCCTTTACAGCGACGCGCCGATACACTATGGAATAGAAAACATTATTTTGGCCAAAAAGCAACTTTGAAATTTTAATGGCTCATGCTGTGTATTTCAAAGTAGATACTACAAACTACATGTATGCAAAATTATAAAAGCATATGACGACTTCTATTGGGGTAATAAAAACTGGAAAATGTATTTTATGTAAACATAAATATACAACATTTAATCTACTTAGTTTATTATTAGCCTTGTTTACTAAAAAAGTAAAAGAGTTTAAATAACAAGAGCTATTGTTGTGTTTCCGATGCAGTCTCGCGAAGTCTCGCTACTTTTGTCAAACCTTTTTCTTTATCAGTTTTTGTACTTACAATTGCCTTCCTACTTTTTGCTACTTCTGAGTGTAAGGACAGATACAATTTTTTTTTAAATTATAAGGTTTTTCATTTTAAAATGTAATATGTTTTGTCCTACACTGTATATCCTAAAAGATAAAAGCATTCTGATGAAAGATATGAATTCTAGAGAATCTACCCAACAAAACAGTGTTTTTTGTTTATTTTATACGTTAAAAAATAAAAAAGTTGGGAAGATTTATCTCTATTACGCTTCTAAGAATAATTTAAAATTATTTTTCAGATTTGGATGGTCATATTTCCGAAACTAATTGAGATAGACACATCAAATGTAGTATTTTTTTAAAGCATTTTAAAAGATTTTTTGGTTGAATATAATATTCAGGGTATTCCATTTAAAAAATCATACCTATTGTCGTACCCTGTATATCATATGAGATAATAATCATCGGATTACTGATTAGAATACTACCGAATTAACCAAACAAGCTGACATTTTAGTTTATTTTGTACAATAAAAAATAATAATGTTAAGGGGGTGTAAATTTATAATAACATATTATAAGTTTTAGGTTTCCAAAAGCATTTGTAATAATTTCTAATATTTTTCCAGTAAAAAGCACCTCATTTTAAGTTATATTGGTAAGTTTCAGAATTTTTACCAAAAAAATTAATTTCTATCCCATAGTGCGATGACCAGCTGCATCAACCGGCATATCATAAAAGAAATATAGCAAAGGCGGCCGCGAAGACAAGCATGCCGATTTATTTGTTTTAACCATTTTTGTGATTTTTTTTCTTATCAAAGAGCACCAAATTTACATTTTTAAACTGTTTCTTCTATACAGTGTGTGATTTATATTGTGATTGTGTCTGGTTTTTAAAAATAATAAGGTTTAAACATTCTGTTAGTTTATTATAAATAACTTTTAATTTTTAAAAATTTAAAACGTTTAATTTTATTTTTATAGAAAACTTTAAAATAATTATACAACCAACTTTAAATAAGATTGATAATCAACGAATTATTACCTTTTTTATGATCAAATTAGGAACATTTTACTTCTAAACGCGTCATTATAACTTTTAAAAAGATGTATGTTGTTTAAATGGTTTAAACTCTACAAAGCAAATTATATATTAACAAGGTATTCTTGTGTCTATTACCATTAAACCTGTCATGAAAGACATGGTATAATTGGTTAGTTTAAGTTACGGGCAATAAACAAGAGTTCATCTCTTTTTAACCAAATGTGTTTAGCTCCTTTCTTTCTCTGCCCGTCAATTTGCATTTCCAAACAGTGTACGCCTTTCGCATTACCATAATAATTTTAAAAATATTCTCAGAATGTGGCTGGCTAATTTATTGCCCCAGCGAGGGCTTTATACTTAAACGTGTTTAAATATTATACGCTGCATAAAAATTTAATATTCTTTGGGTAGTTAAAATTAGTAAAATCAATATACTAAAATATTTTCTTGTAGTTAGACATCACTGATAAATAAAGGTTATTTTTTATTAGGTACGCACTGGCGATGGCGTAGATAATATTTTCTACTATATCGAGGTTCACACCGAAGTACCTCGTAGGTAACATTTAAATAATTAATTATATTAATAAGTTTTTTATTACCCTATAACTTGTAAATATTAAACTACAGGGTGATCAAACATGAGTCGGCACTATTGCTTACTTCTTTATTATTGAAGATACAAATTTTGGGTAAATTATTCAAGTTGTAGTATTTTGGTAATAATTCGATATAGCGGTTTTCGCTATTATAAGAGATTTTCGAAAAAATCTTTTCAGGGCGTTTCTATAGGTCGATTATGACACAAATCTGTGTGCGCGTTTTCCAAAATCCATTTCTATAATTATTATTTATTATTAATAAAAACATATTACGGAACGGTGGAGTAATCAGGGGTGATGGGTGGGGACAAAACAGTTTAAATCCAACGTCAAACACAAGAAAACATTAATACACTGCACTCGGGGTACATGAAAAATGTAAATTAATTTTGAAAAGTATTAAATTTTTCGAAAAACTATCCCACACATATGAGATATCTCGTCAGCCATTAATTAAAGAAGGAAAATTCATTTTGGTTAGTTGATAACATGAAGTACGTCATTATGAAAATGACAGTCTTAATAGAAGCAGCGTTGCCAAACTTCTTATGAAGAATTAACACCAAGCCTATTTCGGGGATTATCCACCATTTCTATGAGAAATAATAGTATTTTTTTGTAGAAATGCCTCCTTCTTTATGTTAAGGTATTTTCCTTTTAGAAGGAATAACTTAATTTTTCATATGAATTTTGTCCTGTATCTTCCTTTTTTTTAAGCTATTGACACTTTCTCACTTTATTTGGCAACATCGCAAGACATTTACAGTTCTATTGCAAACTCTTCTTTTTATGCAGTGACAGCCATGGCGGGATTGTTTTACTATTATTTATTTTAAATTTTTTTAAACAATTTTTTTGGACATTTTTGTAAACAGAAAGTGCGGTGTGTACTGTAAAATACTGTTTTTGGGCGTTTAATGTAGGGTTTCTACTGTTTCGTCCCCACCCAGCACCCCTGTTCACTCCACCGTCCCGTTATATGTTTTTATTAATAATAAATTATAGAAATGGATTTTGGAAAACGCGCACACAGATTTGTGTCATAATCGACTTATAGAAACGCCCTGAAAAAGATTTTTTCGAAAATCTCTTATAATAGCGAAAACCGCTATATCGAACTATTACCAGTATTTTTTCGCTGATATACGTGCTGCCAACAGAAAAACAATTAAACATCGGGTTTTTGATTCATTGCAAAAATATACTTTTTTAAATGAAACACCCTGTATATTGTATCGCCGTTTGAAAGATTCATCAAAAGCTTTTAAAAAAGTCAATATGTGATATATTAATTTTTTAATAGTTTCGGAAATATGGCCATCCTTCGGAATTTGATAGTAAACAGACATTTTTAAATAAAACACTCTGTATGTTGCATCACCATTAAATAGATATTTTAAAGACCTTTAAGAATATAACACATAGTCTATCTCCTATAGTTTTGGAAATATGGACTTCCAAATCTGAAAATTATAGGTAGCTATAATAACTAAGTTTAGTATCTAAGTTAAATATTATGATATTATTTCTACTATTTTCTAGATTTGGATAACCATATTTCCAAAACTATAAAAGATAGACATATCAAATGTGGTATTCTTAAAGGTCTTTAAAATATTTATTTATTGGTGGTGCAATATACAGAGTGTTTTATTAAAAAATATAAAGTATCATTCCGGGGATGGCTATATTTCAGAAAATATTAAAAATTTGAGACATAACATGTTAACTTCTTTTAAAACTCTCTAGATAGCAATAGTGTCGACTAAAGTTTGTTCAGCCTGTATATTTAGTTGCAAAATATAATTTAGAAATCCATCATTGATTTTTTAATTACATATACCGTCATCTGTTAATTAATTGAAATAATATTTTCTAGGCAGATTTTAATGTAGTGAATGCAAGTGAACAACATGTGCCAGCGTAGGTCTGCTACAATTAATAATAATTAATTAATTAATAGTTAATTTTTTTATAATTGTTACCTTATCATGTCAATTGCATAAACCAATGATCAGCGGTGAAATAGCTTAGTTGGTTAGGTAGCAGCCCGATTTTATTCAATTAAATATGGTAAACATAATTTTGCTAATAGACAAGGGAATAAAAATAGAAAAAATGTTATTTAGTGTGGGATACGAACCCAGCTAATGCTGGGTTCCTATCCCGCTTACTCAAAAATGTTAAAACTTTTAACTTTGTTTTTTAGTTTTTAAAGTAACCCTACGGCAATACCTTCGTTTAAATACTATCTTTAATATAAAAAGTTTTTATCTGGTAAACAGATGGGTAAAAGTCGCTGCCTATTCGGATCTTAGACTAGTATGGTTAACCAATTATCAGTAAAAGAAGTAATAAAAAGCCACGAGTCAACATCCAATCCAATCTCCTTCCAATTTATACACTTTGTATTTGTTCCAAATTCGACCCTCTCTGGAATATTGTTCTCATGTCTGGGGAATGGCATCCCCTACAACCCTCAGCATTCTTGATGCCATTCAAAGAAGGGCTGTTCGTCTTATTAATGATCCTTTACTTACTCAAAGACTTCCTTCTCTTGCCCATCGTCGAGCTGTGGAAGATCTATCGCTCTTCTATGGATACTTTTACGGTTTCTGCTCGGACGAATTATCCAGTATAGTCCCTCCTCTTGCAGCTCCCAACAGAGAAACTCGTGGTGCCGCGCGTATGCATCCCTATACAGTTCAATTGGACAGGCCCCGAACTTTCCATTTCGTTCGTTCTTTTATTCCTAGAGTTTCTAGACTGTGGAACCTACTACCAGCGGAGGTCTTTCCTTCCCCCCAAATCTTCAAGTTTTTAAGTCCCATGTTAACAAACTTCCTCTTACCCTGCTTAAGACACCCACGGTACGTTAGTATTTAGGCTTTCAGCCTTCGTGGATTGTCCAAAGATAAAAAAAAATTAACAGTTTGTAATAATAAGTAAAAGAAAAAGTGTAAAACGTGCTATTAAATTTTATACCAGTGTCTAATAGCAAAATTTTCTGTCATTATATTTTTTACAGCTTTTAATTAGTTAAAATTGATTTCCGATAAACTTAAATAAAACATTATTTTGTATTAAATCTTAAATTAGTTAAAATGCTGGTAAAAACCGGTTATGTTTCTTTTAAATAGGGCAAAATAGTGGACGTACCTAAATCAATGTCTCATTAAGAAAATTAATTACATTTCAGTTAATAAACGTAAAATGCAATATCTCGTTCAACAAAAGTAAATAAACTCACCAATCACATGGTATATCAATCAAGCTGGTTAAAAAAGAAATATAGCACCTGTCAAATTCCTACCTGATTGGTTGTTAGCCAGAAAATTAATAGTGTTTTTTGTTTATTTTACATGTTAATTGTGTAAAATTCACGCGTTTATTTATTCATGGGTTGACCCCCTGCAGAGAAACCACATAATACATCTCTCTTTAGAGGCTGCCATGACGGCTATTTTTTATTTTTAGGGTTGCCTGCTTGCTGGGTTGCGCTGTCTGGCATCGTATATCTCTTATGTTTGACATCTTGATACAGTGTTTAAGGCACCAGTTATTATTTTTTTAAACAGATAAAGGTAATATTTACATCTATAGTAATTAAGTAAATTTCTCTGTGGAATGAATAGGAAATATATTTTAAAATAAGTAATTATAATTAAAAAATATATTTTATTTAAATCTTTTAATATTAATTTTGTTATTTTTTTAAACTTTTAATTTATTTTTGTTTCTATGTAGTATTATGTTTTTCCTGTTTTTTCACATCAAATTTATTAACAAACGACTAGTTTTCTATAATTTAATTTTACCCATTTTTAAAAATCTTACTATACCCTGTTTCGTTGCAAGCGATAGTAATAAATCATTTAATTTTATGGCAATTTGCTTTCTGTGTTAGTCCGAGTATAAATATTTTTCTTCAATTCTACCTGTAATGTACTGATAAGGCATCATAATTTTAGGCCGGCAGACTCCGCTCTAATATTCGTCAACCTCTTGGGTCAAATACAAAGGAATAACAGATGTTTACCCGTATTTACGTGGGAATAATGTGATAAAAACCTTGACAGTGGCGGTGCGCTTGAGTTTATTTTTGGGAACTTACCCTTTTTAAACAGTTTAGGTAAAATGAAAATCTTGTTTCTTTTATATGTGTAAAAATTTATAAGTATATAGTATATCAATATTGTACAGTTGGTATAATTATAGTTAATAAGAACCATTTTATTAAGAAAATAATACACACAGTTCTATGGGGTTTAGTTCGCAGTGATAAGGTGGCAGCCGATATACAGTTATATTTTGTTTCTTAGCTATTTCATCAATTACAAAACGTGTGTACTTAGCTTTATTTGTGGCGACTTCACTTTTTACTAGCTGCAACAACTCTAGTTTAACACTATCTGTAGGATGTTCAATATTTTGCTGCATCAACCAGGATTGAATGTCTTTTTTAAGTCAGCTTAAAGAGCATTTTGTACGCGCTTCCTGCCTCCGAATGCCTCTGTTCCAGACCGAAAAACAATTTTTAATTGGGTTGCTAACTTAAGGGCAACTGGTTCTTGACTTCCCTAAATCAAGACAGTTAGTTTCTTTTTTAAAGAAAAGAGTTTTTAGTAGACATAATTAATTAAGTGTATTCATTACCTAATTAGTGTGTGTTATGTAATTAATTGGTGATGGCTAGTCAAGAAGGCGGGTTATTCAAGTAGACTGTTAGGAACTGTAAACATTTTGTTTAAAACCTTTTAAATTTGTAGTTACCAAAAAAATTATTTGAAATCAGGGAGTTACCTTATTAAAAGTTTTAAAGACGAGTTAATAAAAAAAAATTATATTTATTTAATAGTTTTTTTTAACATTTAACTCCTTTAAAATATTTCTCCCTATGTTTTGGATCTGAAAATTGAGTCCCTTAAATACTTTTTCTTTTGATTTACTATCTTTTTTAATTTTATTACATACTTTTAATTTTTTGGTTTATTGTCACGGTATAAAAATTTATATTATGTAATTTTTTATTGATGAAGTTTTCCTGCATTTTTTCTCATTTTTTTCGATTACAAAATTCTAAATATGTTATTTAACTTTTGGGACATTCAACTTATAAAACTTGCAACACTTATTTAACGATAAATGCCATTATCCTAAACGCATTTTTTGACAATAACTTATTAATGATGAATGCCATCATCCTAAACGTATTTTTTCAACATAACTTATTAATGACGGATGCCATCACTTTATCTGCAACACGTGGCCTAATAACGGCCAATTGCCCACTTTCGCGTCTTTTTGATACCTTTTGCCAAAGCCTTGCCATTAAAGAGTGTTGGCAATGCCAGTAAATTAAATGTACAACGCCGGCAAAAAATGTTATATGGGTGTCTTATGTTTTTTTATAAAAAAGTTCCTATAAAGATGTCAGGACTTGCTTCATTTCTGAGAGGCAGGGCGTTAAAATTAACAAAAAAATCGATATTTATTAAATATCTTAAAAACTCTTTAACCGATTTAGATGAAATTTAGTATACTTATTTAATGTAATAAGGCGCTTTTAAATTTCTACCTAGATTTAGGTTTTTGGGTCCAGTGTCGCCTCAGTGGGCATCACAGCCAATATTATTGAGACAATATGCAGAATTTGCAAGAACAAGGAAAGAAGAGGACAGAAATAACCTTACATACTGTGAGAATATAAAAAGTCCCTTTATTTGGGTAAAAGGTTGTCACTTAAACTTAAACTACTTTTTGGCATAAAAATAATTCTTATCATGTGACCTAATACCCAGAAGGCACTAGCTACTTTGATTTTGAAAATCGGTCCAGCCATTCCAGACTTAGAACCGTTTGAAATTTGGCTTGAATAGTGTAAAAACAATGCAGTTTTATTAGCATTAGTTTGTAGGTCTGGAAAGGCAAAGCTGATTAAAAATAATTAATAGTTTAAAAAACTAAAAAAACACGCTTTTATATGCAACCGAACTAAAAATTAAAAAATAATTTTTCATTAAAAAAAATATTTTCACTTCATAGTAAAAAGCGTGGGGTGCTTAATATATTAAATGTTATAATTATTATATTTGCCAATATCTATGATGGAAAAGTTATGAAAAAATAGTAAAATGCACCCCACGCTTTTTACTATGAAGTGAAAATATTTTTTTTAATGAAAAATTATTTTTTAATTTTTAGTTCGGTTGCATATAAAAGCGTGTTTTTTAGTTTTTTTAAACTATTAATTATTTTTCATTTTTTAGTTCGTTATATTGCACAAAATTCTTAATATAACAGTAAATTAGAACATACTATTTAATTAAGCAGCAAAAAGAAAATAACCAGCCCCTTTTTTATTAGTTCTGTGCCCCTGTATATCAAATTTGGTCAAAATGGGGGTTGCTCCAACTTTCGAAACAATTACCCAATTTGCATAAATAAGACAAATATTTTTTAAAATATTACCTTTTTAAACTAAAAAGAAATTTACCATAAATGTTTTTTTCTAAATATGAGTTTACTTTAGTTTACTTACCTTAAGTGATATTTTAATGTAGTTTGCTAATCTCCATTTCCAGTCTTTGTCCTAATCTAACATTCGGTACAAGTACCTAACACTCAATAAAGGCCTTCTTTAGAAAGTATAAATGGAAGATGGTATAAAAGTTATATGCAGTAACTTGTTAGTTACTTTTATTTGCTTCTTGTATTTCAATTAAAGTGTATACTTTGTTTTTAATAGCTTAGTTAACTGATTTTTTCAACTTTAATTTCACATTAAAGGAATTTTAGGTTATGTTATGACTGAATGACTGTGAATTTTGTCAGATGTCAGTTGGTAATACATATTTCTGTTTTATGACCGCCTGTTTTAAATAATTTTTCATTAAAAAAATATTGTCATTTCATAGTAAAAAGCGTGGGGTGCATTTTACTATTTTTTCATAACTTTTCCATCATAGATATTGGCAAATATAATAATTATAACATTTAATATTTTAAGCACCCCACGCTTTTTACTATGAAATGACAATAGTAGCAAATTTTAAAATTTTTCCAACAGATTGCAACTCACTAAAAAATTTCTTCTTCATTAAGTAGCAAAGTTTGAAATTTTGCCAACAGATGGCAATCCAGGCAATGTTTGGACCGTTGCCAACATATTGCAACCCACTAAAAATTTTCTTCTTCATTTAATAGCAAAGTTTGAAATGTTGCCAACAGATGGCAACCTAGGTGTTGTTTTTATAATATAATGGAATTTTTTTCCTGGCGATCAAAAACAAGATAACGGGATACTGTTTGCAGATTATTGCATTGTCATGGGTCCTTAATACGTGTGCAAAGTTTCAAAGAAATCGAATAGCTGGAAGTTGGTTAAAATTAGGCTCAAAGATTCCGTTACATAGGCAGCCAGATGGATAGATAGATAGATAGTTACAACCCAAGTTAATAAAAGCGTGTTAAAAAAGGGCGTTAAGCAGAGAATCAAAGGGCTTTTAAAACGAGTTGCTACATGACATTCCGTTCAATTTGGAAAGAAAAGTTGCTGAGACTTTTAATATCCTCACTGGTTAATATGGGACTGCAATGGACTGAAAAAGATATCATGCTCTAGGCAGTAGTTATTAAAAATACCGTTCGTGTTGGCACTACCGCCTGGTCTAAAAGGTGACGTGAAATGTACTGCATATTTTGCTTTGGTACTTTGCCATTAAGCCTTCGTGAGCTGTCACAAAATTTTAAAAAAATATATATATTTTATAAATGGAAACCCTTTTTCACTTGAAGATTTTGAGAAAAATACATTGGACCTAATTTAAAAAAAGGATATCTGTTTCTGCATTACAAGAAACGGGAAGAGAGTAAGCCAATAATTTGAAGTGCCAATATGAGCATAGAATTACCCTGCCTTTAAACTAGAAATAATGACCACTAATTTTCAAATTCTCTGTATAGATTAAATCGTACGTATATATAAAAAATTGGTCAACATACATTAAATAAAAACCACTTAATAAAGCGCATTTAGTTAAAAAAACTTTAATGAGGTCACTTGTAAACCATATTAACAAAAAAAAAATCGAGCATTATTTCAAATTTTGCCAAATTAATATTATCTTTTTAACTCAAAAATGGTTACCGATTTGGGTAAAATCTACACCGTGCATGCAGCTTCATACTTTGATTCCTGAAACAAGGCGATCCTGTCTGCCCAGTAGTAGTTTTTAATAAATAAAACTACCACAAACATGTACCTACATGTACAACATATCTCAGCATTACCTATAACCTGGCAACATCATAATTTTTAATCCCGGCCGTCACATTGTAGCTAACAGAAATACCTTAACTTTTATTTGGGTGTGTAAATTATAGTCCACAAAAAATCATAAAATATTTTAATATTTTAGAGAAGCAAGATGCTAAAGGTAGTTATTTAATTTAGGATTTACACTATGAAGGTTTTTATGTTAAAAGTATTTGCTGTATTTATAAAAAATAGTTGTATTCCAGGACAAAATATTAAGTATTGGATGTGTCTAAAATGTTTCAAAAAAAATAATAATAATAATAATAATAATAATAATTTTAAAGGAAAAACTGGTAATTTAGGTTAGGTCTGCAAGATTCAATACCTTTTTTTGTTTTTGTAATTTTTTGTTTTTATTTAAAAGATAAAAATTGGCTTTTCTTTACAATAAATCTGATTGTATTTTGGCAGGTACTGACCAGGAGCAGTCGCATGTAATGGGAATTATTGGAATAGGCAAATAGTGCTAGCAGTATTAAGGGAAAAACCTTATTTTATTACTGCTAAACCTTAACGTTAAAGCGCCTATGTGAAGAAGTGTTATTGGTAAGTATTCTTTTAACCTAAAACTAGGATATTATTTGTTTGTATTTATAGTCTGTTTTATTTATTTATTTTGTATAGTTACAAATAAAGAAGTTTCTACTTTTTTAGTATATTTTAAAGACAAAATTTAAAAATAAACAAAAATTACTTTAACACTTAACATCATTTCGTTTTCAAATGTCAAAATAAGGGAACAACGACTATATTTTGGCACAATTAAAGACTAGCAGTAACTTTAATAAAGTTCCCTTAATTCAAAACTACTACTGAGCATGCGTAATATCATAGAGTAAGGAAATTATAAGATTTATCATGGAATAGCCGATTTAAGGACAGGTCATGCGAAAACTCCCAATATAATTTTATTTGTTTTTCGTTGAAATACCGCCAGTTGGTCATTTCAGTAAGCTTACGTGTCTCCCCACCGATGATGTTACACGAGGCGAGGCTTCGACCGACGCATTTAAAGTGTAAACTGGAAAAATGACAAGCCTGCCGCCAAGCCGCCGCAAAGCGGTACGAAAATTTTAGCATGCCATGGTTTCTCTTATCCGTAGGTAATGTTACTTTATGGTAATATCAAAATACTACTGAATTTTTACTGCTAGACCATATATGAATTCCAATAATTCCCTAATATTATAATGCAAGATTTAATTTTGAGCAGTACGTTACAGTACTGTGTCAGCCTAATTTGCTTGCAGATAAATATTAATTTGCTTGTAAGACTTATGGAAAAAAGCAAATCAGTCGAAAATGGTGCCATAAAATATTTCTAAATCTGTTGAGGTTTCCTTTTTCCCCGTCAAATAAAGTTTATAAATATTAGAGGCTTACCGGTCTGTAGACATTATCTTGGTATGGACAAAATAATGGCAAATTTGGATTACATTCTTATGTTTTACTCTCTACTTTTTGGCCTTACAAATATGTTGTAATATCATCTTATCTGATTTGTTATGTTTGAGATGATCCGTGTTGGATACCATTATACATGTGTTACAGGGCTAAAAACAATACCAAATAGTAGGGGAGCCCAAGATGCTAAATTTGCAGTTATTCGAGCGTCATAGAGACCTATTGAGTTGCAAAGGTTAGATAAGAGGAAAAAAACACTATGTATACCTTTACATCGCGGCGTTAAGTGGCTATAGACTTTTAAGTATGTCAAAAAAATATTTTTACAATTTCGGCTTGTAGAAATCGTTCAAATCGTATTGAATTATATATTTTTCGTCTTGCTTGAATTATTTTTTTATAAAAAAATAACCACGATCGAGCATGTCAACATGACATTTTTTTACAACTTTGTAGCTCTCCGGTTTCTTTACGTCACTCTCAAATTGTCAGATTGAGTGGAATATACACTTTTAGCATGTAATTAAGTTACCCTATCTTAATCTGACGCGCACGACAATTTATGTGGGATATATTTTTGTTTTTTACGATCGCCTCTGTATACAGGGCTCATATTTGGTGGATGTTTTTAATTACGTAGAAGGTATTCTCCGGTATATTTTTCTGACGCGTTTTAGTAACTGCAGAAATCCCTCTTGGGCTTCCCTACCAAAACAATTACTTAAATTTACAATTTTAAAATACTTTATTGCTTCTTTTATATTTCTCAAAGTTATCAGTAATTAGGCCGTGATTGAGCCAGAAGATAGTTGTACCCTCGGTTGTACCTCTGTATTTTCTTGGATGTTTTTCATTTATAATTATTTATCTTAAATAATTCATTAAATTATAATTTTTTTATTTTCTTGTCAAAGGAGTTTTTGAATAACATATGACAGGCCAGAAATGTACAATGTACTAATTTATCCTAAATGGTACCTTGACCCAAAGCTCAACGAAAAAATCAAAACAACTAACTTTTTTGACTAGGTGCATTCTTAATTTTAAACCGATCTTTAGCGAAGCTGCTGGTGGAATTTAAGAAGAGAAAAGACGATTTTCAGAATAAAGAAAAATACCTTTCTATATTTAGTGTAACTGTGTTACTCCTAAGTGGAGGAATCGTATTTAGGAAGAATAAAAACTCTTTTGAGTCCATTTTTCTTGTGAACTATCTTGTTTATTCCAAAAGGAAAATCCACCATTTTCTGATTAGTCTTTTAAGACCTTATTTAATAATATAATAATTACTTGTCTAATACTTCCTTATTTCATCTTTATTACCAAATTTTAATTCTTCGATGATAACTTTAATTCTAAAATAGTTATTTTACCTAAGATCAAGCTTAAAATTTAATACAATTAAAACTTAACTTACCATTCTTATCAATCACAAATCCAAGATAATGCAAAAATGTACAACATAACACTCGTTTTAGCCCTTTTTCCACCATACCTTACGGTATTGGTTACGAGTACCTGAATACTCGGAGACCCCACACTGCATAGTGCATCCCATTCTGCATTCAATACTCGGTAGCACGGTCTCCAACAAAATCCAAAAGCCTTCCAGGGTCCAGTCGGCCTGAAAGACAGAAATTAATCATCGGTGCACAAACTGCACTAGCTCGGTTTAAAGTGACCA